>JAAGWQ010000099.1:0-130747 GCA_013396295.1 Fusarium heterosporum | reverse complement strand
AGATGGGGATAGGATTTGTGCCCCCACGGGGTAAATATTGTCGGTTTTCTTATAAGAGGAGTTAAACAGACTATGCTCGGTTGATGAAAAAGTGTCAAGGTGATTGTTGTTTTGAATGTGGGAGCTGTTGCTCGCCGTATACTCCAGAACTTCCGATGCAAAATGGTTTTTGCACAGCAATTTGAAATGCCCTAAATTTCATAAGCTCGAGGCATTTAAGGACTATCATGGTAATCGCCAATTTCAAAAAGAATCAAAGAATACTATCATTTTTACTTAACTTGGAACAAATGGCTTGATGCTTGGTATTTCGACAAGATATCTGGATGAAATAAGGTCATGACATTTTGAATACTTCAGGGTAGTTCAGATTATGTTACAGAAGTGTGATATCTTTTACAAAGAACAATGAATGCAGACACAAGACCTTTGGCTTCAAATAAAAGTTCTATGCCGATTTAGCAAAGTTCCCACCGTGACCTATTTTTCGACTCCGGTCATCGACTTCCAGAGACTCAAATTCTTGGTGCATGTCTAAGAGGTTCGCAATCCTGAACCCATGATAAACCGACGAAATTTTGTGATCGACCAAACTGAAACTGTCACCTGGCTTATTCAAAGGCTTTGGATGAACGAGATTGGAAATATTGTCATTCGCTGTCTTTTCTCTCCAACCCTTGATCATACCTCCTAGTTATGAATGGGATTAAAGCGATGTGTTCATATTTTCTCTAACCTTCCATGTCGGATATGATTTGAGACAGGGACATGAATGTTGAAAACCTTCAAAATGTCGATCTTATCACCCTGACCATTTATGAGGAGTCTAGGCAAATCTCCCATGGACTCGCTTGCGGCTATAGTATCCGACTTGGGATTTTACGTCATACTCTATGAGTCCACATCAACCCACCGACTTAACTTTTTCACATGCATATTAACAAGGTTATATATCAAACCCACAATATCATCATGGCTGGCTGAAAACAGGTATATATTGCACTATCATATAGATCTCCCGCCCGCACATCCCGTATATCCTCCCACATACCGACGGCCACGCATGCCCCGTTTCAAACATGACAGCACCTCCAAAACACGCGCTGTTTTCAAAACAAGACATATCTCGCCTCTTATTACTGTTTTTTGTTCTTGTGCGTGGCTGGTGAAACGTTGTCGGTGGTGTTTTCGATTCGCTTGGCCTTTTCTGAAACAGCTGAGCAAAAGTACTAGCGCTCGTATCTTGATACAAAGCCACTTGTCCCTGAGACTCAAGACTTGCAGTGTTTCGATTACGGCATTAGGCTCGGGGGGCGATGGCATCATGATATTTTGTATGTATATAAAGATGATCACGTATGACTTTTTGTGGTGAATGGTCTGACTTGGGATATCAGCCTCCATTCTCTACTCTAATTCACTTTCTTTTCTTATCCTCCCGGTGAGGACCTGTTGATTTTACTTAGTTGGCTGGGCCTTCTTCTACTCCACTCATTGTCAAACTTGCTAGCAACGTTTTAATTCCGGCCGTTCAATCGCGTATCGCTCGATTTTCTTATTCACTAATCGACATGATGTTGTTCAAGACCTGTCTGTGGGCTGCAGTAGCCACTGCCATGCCTCTCATTGAGATGTCACCGAGAGAAGTGGCTCAAATGGATGAGCTTGCCAAACACAAGCCATTGGCGAGTAAGTCAATATCAAAACCCTACGAATGAGCAAAGCTCACACATCCCAGTCCGACAGAACCCGTCTCTGGCACCCCGAGCCAACAGAATCATCCCCGTCGTTGTAGGCGGTCCTCAGGATACCTTTGTACCAAACATGATTCGAGCAGCGGCTGGCGACGTGATTCAGTTCCAGTTTAGCTCTGGAAACCACACAGTCACACAAAGCGCCGAGGACTCGCCCTGCCAGCCTCTTCAGGCGACGCAGTCCGGGGTTATCCATTCTGGACATATCCCATTCCAGGCTGGAGATCAAGTTGTGGGCACCTTCAACGTGCCGCTTGTCAACACGGAGCCCATATATTTGTACTGCGCGACCGGACCTCACTGTCAACTTGGCCAGGTGATGGCCATCAACCCGTAAGCACCAACTTCATCACAGGCGTCGAAATCTGCTAACTCTTTATTAGGCCCAGTGAAGAGAACTTGGTTCAGTTCAACAAGAAGGCAGCTGGTGCACTAGCTAATGTTGATGCTGGTGCGCCTACGGGTGGAACGGTTGGAGAGATTCCTCTGGCAGAGGCGGCGTTTACTCCGGCCCAGGAAGAGGATGCTCCTCCTGCCGCTCCTCCTGCCGAGAGCCCTGGAGCCGCTGTCCCTCCTCCTGCTCAAAGTCCTGTTGCACCTCCCGCACCTCCCGCACCTCCTGCACCTCCCGCTGAAACTCCCGCCGCAGCTCCTCCCGCGCCTCCAGCTGTCGAGAGCTCCGGAGCAGCTGTTCCTCCACCAGCTGAGACTCCTCCTGCACCTCCTGCTGAAGCTCCTGCCGTAACTCCACCGCCCCCAGCTGAGAACCCCGCAGCTGAGATACCCGCTGGTGCACCTTAGGCAGCGTCTCTGGAAGACCTTTACTAGCTGTTGGAGTTCTGGGATAGTGACACAATAGATGATTCATAGACTTTAGAGTAGCCATAAGAAAAGACTGTTGGCCCCATCTTTGGACTTTCGTGATCTTGACCAGATTCTCCAGTGGAATTCACTCGCTTGAGATGATGTACGAGTAGCTCCATGGAATTGAAATACGGAGGAAAAGTAAATAGCTGCCTGATTACATAGTGCGTGGATGCAGCCGGGCTATGTTTGGGGTTCGCGCTACCATGTATTCTCAGGCAACACCTCCATAGCAAACGTCTTCAAACAACATCAGGACCAATGAATTATCCCTTGAAATCGCCTGCACTGTATCTCGCCAGGTCATAAGGCTGACATAAATACGTTAATCCCCGCTTGTCTGCCTAAGCCCCCGTACACCACCAAACAGGTCGCGGAATGGTTCTATAATGCGATTGTCGATCTTACCGTTTGTGGGACAACAAAGAACAGGGATGTAGTGCAAAGCTGACGAACCGGATTGGTAGATCGGGTGCATAAGTAAGCGACAGAACATGACCAGACATGAACACAGTAGGTAGGTAGTGAATGCCTTGCTGCAGGTCTACGTATACTAAGTGGCCAGCAGTTGTAGCGGTTGCCTTTTATGGTGCGCCTAATGCCGCCTTTCAACCGCCTCAGAGACGCATACAGGGAAACAATTGAATGCGCCGCAGTAACATCCCAATGGCAAACAACTACTGCACAGTCTCACAACATATAAAGAGGCATCAACCCCTCTCACTCTCCCCGAGACGTCATCCTTCTCAATGTCTCCAAACTCAACAAGTAATAAGAGTCTCTGGGCCCGCGGCTCCATGGCCGGCCTTGTAGAGACTCTTTTCCCCACCTCGTCGAGTCTCCCCTCTGTCGCGTTCCTGTTATACCTCACTCCATTTCTCTTCCAAGTAGCAGGAGATTCCCTCAAGACGCAGTTCGTCTCAAGTGTCGAGATCAAAGCAGATGATGACATCTTCACCTATTTCATGAGCTGGGTCGCCAGGAACAACAAGCTTTCGCGCAATAACCATCGCCTTCTTGCCTCCAGCACCACCAGCAGCGAGGAATCTTTCATGTTCGGCCCTAAACCATCCAGGGATGACAGCGATGTGGAAGATGCTGACGATAACATTGACGATACTGAAAGTCTGGATGTTTTGAGGTCAAAGATATCCCTCTATAATGCGCGCCCTCTCCACTGGACGCCTTCAATCGGCACACACCTCTTTATGTACGAAAGTCACTTTATCGCATTGACGAGATCCGTTGAATCTTCTGAGCCGGCTCTTTTCGGACGTAAATCCGAAAAGGTCAAGATTTCCTGCCTTGGCCGAAATCCCGATGTGCTCAAGCGCATCATCTACAATGCGCGCGTAGAGTACCTCGAGAAGCAGCGCGGCAGAACAAGCATCTACCGTGCTGTAAAGTCCTTTGGCGATGAACTCGCCTGGACGAAATGTATGTCTAAGCCCACACGACCAATGTCGACTATCGCACTGGACGAGGTACTCAAGCAGAGTCTCATCAAGGATCTTTCGCGCTACTTGAACCCTCGCACCAAGAATTGGTATGCGACGCGAGGAATTCCCTATCGAAGGGGCTACCTCTTCTCCGGCCCGCCAGGCACTGGAAAGACAAGTTTGACCCTCGCAGCTGCTGGACTCATGGGCTTGAACATTTACATGATCAGCCTTAGTTCGCCCAATCTCTCGGAAGACAATCTAGCCACGCTGTTCCGCGATCTGCCACGTACCTGTCTCGTTTTGCTAGAGGACATCGACGCAGCGGGCATCACTGAAAAGCGAAAGACAAAGACCGAAAAGGATGGCCCGCCAAAGCCCCAGCGAGAACCCATCTCTCTATCTGGATTACTCAACGTCATCGACGGTGTAGGCGCACAAGAGGGTCGAGTTCTAGTCATGACATCCAACCATGTCGAAAACATCGACCCAGCTCTGTTGCGTCCCGGCCGAGTCGACTTTTCCGTCGAATTCGGGTTGGCGTCCTCTGAGACGACGACTCAGTTGTTCAAGCTAATGTATGGAACATCTTACGACGATGTTGGAGCGAAAGAAGCCGGAACCTCGGAAAAGGCACTTGTTACGACGGATTCTATTGACTCTCTGGCTGAGGAGTTTGCACAAAAGGTTCCTGAGCTGATGTTCAGCCCTGCGGCTCTACAGGGGTATCTACTCATGTATCAGGATGATCCTTTTGGTGCTGTCAGTGCTGTAGATACCTGGGTTGGTGAACAGCAGCGCATCAAGCAGACCAAGGCCGAAGGCGATGAAGCCTCTATTGATGAAGCAGAGAACAAGACTGGTACTGCTTCTGAGGCCGATGGAGAGAGTCCTGGGATCGTGGAGGTCAAGGAACCTGCCAAAATAACGAACGGTGTGTGAGGTATAAGTACAAGCTACAGAATTACCTGACGTAACGGCCGACCTACGCGGAGAATTATGTATATCCCGTCGCATCGCAGCTTTTACGAATGCAGTAAAAGGTTCACGTATTGATGTATCCTCTATATTGTGATATCTTTCCTAGCCATCTATAGCTTCCACCGTAGCAGAGTAAACGAGTGCTTGGTGAACGTAAACAAGCCCTCGCCATTCCACTTAGACTCCTTGATTCCGACCTCCTCCTTCTCCGCTGTGTTGACAACCTTGACATCAGCACCGTTCACAGTATGAACCTCCACCTCCTTGCCAGCAGTGAGTCCCTTGAGCTCCGTCTCAAAGTCCTTTTCCTGGTGAATGTTCACCACAGCAAGGTTCACAACACCGTCCTTGTCCAGCGCCGCACTGACATCCAACCACGGCGTCTCGATGGTACCTCTGATCCATGCAGGCTGTGTGTCGCCGAGATATTCGCCGCCGCGGAGGTTGACCGCAATGGTGGAGCCGCGCATGTACTTGCTGTACAGCAACAAGGGCCACCATGTGGATTGCTTCAGGATGCCGTCCTTTGTGGTCATCAAGGGAGAGATGACGTTGACGCTCTGTGCGATGTTGGCCATGCCCATGTGCTTAGATTGACGGATGAAGACGTTGAGCCAGATGGCTACGGCGAGGGCGTCAGAGAGGTTGTATTTCTCCTCTGCGCCTTCTTCACCGGGTGCGCGAACGGGATCCCAGACGTTCCACTCGTCGAAGCAAATCTTTTGTCGACGGACGGTAGGAGGCACGTTGTTCTCAATGCGGGCGAGATCGATAAGACCGGCTGCGATCTCAATAGCACGCTCAGCAGATCTCGGGGCTATCCTCAATTAGTCTTTGTCTCGGTAAAGAGTGCGTGGTACGTACCAGTAGCGTTCTTGTAGTGATCCGAGCTAGCAGTGTAGATGTGAATACTGTGCTGGTCAATGAGACTGGCAGTGGTACTTCCACCCAGTCCGTGGATATCAAACTTGATGCACTCCTTGATGACATACGAGTCCCAAGTGCTGTGGCCTGTCTCACCGCAGAGAATCAGCTCGACATTGGGATCCAAGAGCTTGATGGCCTTTGCCCATTGGTAGGCCTTCTTTGCATAGTCCTCCTTTGTCATCTGGCCAACCTGCCAAGCTCCCCACATTTCGTTGCCGAGGGCCCAGTACTTGACCTACGAGTTTGTTAGTTGACGATGATGAGAGTGAAGAAAGGTTGACGTGCATTGTAAGGCTTCTCACGGCCGTTTTGGCGACGGAGATTGGCGTAGTAACTTGGTCTGTCGGAGTTACAGTACTCTACCCATCCCAGGGCTGCAGAGGTTAGTATTTTGCATGGCGGGAGATGGGAGGTGAGAATTACCTTCGTCGAGGGTACCTAGACACAATCAGTATGCTGCTTGATAGTTGATGGCTGCCGTGTCAAGACTCACCGGTTCCAAAGTTGAGGCAGAAATAAGGCTCAGTGCCCACAACTCCACACCACTTGAGAAACTCATCCGTGCCAAACTCATTACTCTCGGTGCCAATCCACGCAAGTTCAGGTCTTCCAACAGTCAATTTCACACACTTACACAATCAAAAGGGTAACTCACCTCGCAGGTCTCTTCTCCTTGGGTCCAACGCCGTCTTGCCAGTGATATGTCGCCACAAAGTTACCGCCAGGATATCGCACAACAGGGCAGTTGAGCTCCTTCATGGCCTCGATGACATCTTTGCGGAAACCATTCTCGTCAGATAGAGGGTTTCCGGGGTCGTAGATGCCGCCGTAGATGCAGCGACCCATGTGCCTGGGGATGAGGTGTCAGCATGGTTGGCGAGGGTGAGGGTGAGGGTGTGGAGGGTGAGACATACTCTGTGAAACCTCCATAGATGTTATCCTCGATCTTGGAGATGACGGCAGTGGGGTCTACTGTGATGGAGGGACGCTCATCGTCAGCAATGCGAGTAAACGTGGCCATCGTTAATTTTGAGTATATGCAACCCTCAATTGACGAGTTTATGGGATGTAGAAAACAGAAACCAGAGAAGGGAAACCACAATTTATGTCTCGTCCCTCATTTTCCCCCATCTCCAATCTTTCTCACGAACCCCTCATCTCATGGTCAACCACCTGTCACTGTCAGGCGCTACAGATGTCACTACGAGCCCCCTGTCGATAGAGATAAACCCCTGGTTCGCGCGCTTCCTCACCGTTGTTTTCGTCAGTGATTGGTGCGCTTCATGTTGGCCGTTTTAAACACGAGACCTGTTCTCTCGGCCGGACACAGCAACTCAAATCCGGAGCTAACATCTGCTTCTCCACTGTGACTTTGCGCGCCAATACAGTACAACAATTTCCCCCAAATGGATCGTCTTGACCAGAGCCTCCAATCTCTTGACACATGAGAGCCGCAAAAGCGCGCCCCAATCAGAATGGCCAGAGCTGATAATCTCCGACCAACAGCGTGCAGTATCTGGTATTGACCGGACACTCCGCCCTCTATACTATCACATTCACAAGCATGATAACCTGGGGACTCCACCCCGTGGGGAACAGTTAGGCGAACTCCAGTTTTTGGTCAACAGAGTTATCGTTCCCCATGGGACGTTGATTGCGAGCCTAACTCAGACCGACCTAAACTTGTTTTTTTCCGGAGGGCGGAAGTGAAGCCGTTGGTGATGAACCCGAAGTTCCTTGCATCGATACTCGGACCATGACAAACGTTCCTTCAGCTTCGGCTACACGGAACTGAACCCTGTCGTACAATAGCCATGCAAATATATTTAAACAGCAGTTGATCGCCAAGATCTCTTTCTGCTCTTCATCTGCCTTGTCTTGTAGACATACATTCATCATGGCGCTTCCTCCTAGAGTCTATCAGTTCCTGGTGGCCATCTTTGCCTCGTTGGGCTCCCTCCTCTATGGTTACGATCTTGGTGTCATTGCTGAGGTGATTGCCTCTGGTAACTTCAAGAGCAAATTCGGAGATGATCCAAATGCTACGTATGTTTCCCTCCTTCTATCCCGAGTGCCTGACTAACATCATGCAGCGGTGCGGTCGTGTCTGTCTTCACGGGCGGTGCTTTCTTTGGTGCCATGTTCGCTGGATACGCTGGTGATCGCCTAGGTCGTAAATGGACCATCATGATCGGAGCTCTCATCTTTCTGCTTGGTGGAGGCTTGCAGACAGGCGCTGATCATATCAACTATCTATATGCAGGCCGTTGTCTTGCCGGTCTTGGGTAAGCCCTCAATCATACAACCCCAATAGAACCTCTACTGACACATTCAGCGTGGGCTTCCTCGTCATGATCGTTCCCGTTTACCAAGGCGAACTCTGCCATCCTGATATCCGAGGTCGCGTCACATCTCTCCAGCAATTCATGCTCGGCATCGGTGCCCTCGTCGCCACAGCCATCGGCTACGGAACATACACCGGCATCGGTGACGACAACTCCGGCCAGTGGCGTATCCCGCTTGGTATCCAGAATATCCCCGCCGTGTTCCTCGCTGCTCTTATTCTGTTCTTCCCCGAATCTCCCCGTTGGTTGATTGACCACGGACGCGCCGAGGAAGGTCTTCAGACACTTGCCAAGCTTCACGCCCACGGTGATGTGAATGATGCTTGGGTCCGAGCAGAATTCGATCAGATCCAGGAACGTCTCGCTCTTGAGCACGAGGCCTCTGCCAAGAGCTACAGTGAGCTCTTCACTGACAAGTCCTGCTTCCGCCGTCTCTGGCTTGCCATCTCCGTGCAGGTCGCAGCCCAAATGACCGGCGTCAGTGCTATCCAGTATTACTCCGTCGCCATCTACGCCAAGATTGGTATTCAGGGCGATGAGACACTCCGCTACCAGATGATTTCATCTGTCATCGCCCTCGTGGCGCAGTTCATCTGTATGCTCGTTATCGACCGCACTGGTCGTCGTTGGCCTCTTATCAGCGGTAACATCCTCAACTGCATTACCTTCATCATTGCTACTGTTCTTCTCGCTAGCTTCCCTCCCGGTGCCGAGAGCACCGGTGGTGGTGCAGCAGGCTGGGGCTTCATCGTCGTCACCTGGATCTACAACTTTTCTTTCAGTGCCACCTGTGGACCTCTATCTTGGATCATCCCAGCCGAGATCTTTGACATGAAGACTCGTGCCAAGGGTGTATCACTGGCTACTATGATGTCTTTTGCTTTCAACACCATGATCGGCCAGACCACCTCTGTTGCTCTCGACGATAAGACTGGTATTGGTTGGAGATGGTACATTCTCTTCATTGTAAGTTTACTTGTCAAAAGCCTTACTCCATTCTTACTTACGTTCCATAGGTCTGCAATTTCACCAACGCCCTGTACTTCTGGGCCATCCTCCCGGAAACCGCGAACCGTCCTCTCGAAGAGATGCGATACCTCTTCACTGAGGCTCCTCTGTTTGTTCCCCTCATGGATAGTGCCAAATTCGCCGCTGGCCAGGATCTTGAGCGCCGTGTGGAGAAGGTTGAGCAACAGGAGCTTGAGCACCGAGATTAAATGTAGGAATCCGTGTTTTCTGATCTGAAGATAGTCCAAGATATTGAGAACTTATAACAAATTCAGAAAACATACCATGCGATCTAATACTATTTATTTAAACCCGTCTAAATTTATTTAAGCCCTAGGGTAACGGCACTCACTTGGTGAAGTCTGGGTTTTTACTGCCTCAATCTTTGTAACCCATCTGTAATTGCTCTTAAGCAAATTGAGAGAAAAAGTAATCCATGAATCACAATCTATGAAAGAACCAGTCTCAAGTCATGTGTTCCTATGATAGGTAGATTGGGGGGATAAGTCACCGATACCATCCCGCTTCCAACAGACACATGATATCATGTTGTATTGTCTAATTCATAATTCGTAATTGTTACCTTGGCTTCAAGCCACAATAATTGAGCCCTCCTTGACCATTGCGTAGTCCAAGCAACTTCAAAATCCCATTCAAAACGCCTCACTCGTAAGCAGACCCTACCCAATGAGTAACTCATCAGCAAAACCGTCAACAGCTTCCCTCAACTGTTCCAAAACACCCTCCTCAATCCAGAAATGTCCCGCCGTCTCGATTTCCTTTCCTTTGAACATTGATCCCGTCTTCCCCTCCATCCTTGACGTCCAATGTCTAAACTTTGTCACTGGCGCAAACCCATCTTCGTCTCCAAAGATAACTAGAGAAGGATTTCGAACCAACTTTTCCTCTGCGGCCACGCCATGCGGATCTTTGTGCTTCACCAGTGCTGATGGCAATAGGGACATTGTCGCTAGATGCGAGACGAAACCTTGGGGGGGCGAGATCATGAGGTAAGCAGGCCTTGGCATGGTGAGATCTGTAATCCTGGAAAGGTATTCTCCTGGTTCAGGCGGAACCACGCTTGTCGCCAGATTGTGCGACACGTTTCGAGAATGCCTTCCTACTTTCGCCTTGGCAATGAAATCGTGCACGCCTCGACGGAACCTCTCATCATCCAACGAAAAGCTTCTTCTGGCACTGGACTGACTGCGCCGTGGACTACCCCCCTCATCGCCGCCTATTCTGACACCCCGCTTACTCCTCCCTCTTGCTGACCCTTCTGCCATTGCTGCGCGAGCGCTTCCCAGGATGATATTCTGCTGCTCAGCGAGGTGCTCAGCTCGAAGACGAATCTCTGCCGCATCTGAGCCAGCGATGGGGGATATAAATGGTTGGAGAATCGCATCTAGAGGGAGTGTTTGTGTAACGATCATGCCGCCGTATGAGTAGCCACCCATCAGTAAGACAGGTCGTATTCGAGGTGCTGAAGTGATGGCCGCATCTAAACTAAGAGGCGGTCCTGATTCTGTCGGCGTCGGAGGCTCGCTTTGTAGAACGCTATCCAAATGTGGTCGGAAAGGATCGAGGTGGTGGACATAATGTAGAACAAATGCGACGACAGTCGCGAAGTCATCTCGTTCGGGTTTCGCAGTCCACGAAGTCCGTCCCGCCGAACCATGTGCGCCTCTGCAACAATGAGTACTCAATCACCACCACATGCATAAAAGAACATACCGAAAGTTGAAAGTCCCTACCAAAAACCCCTTGCGCAAAAGCTGCGCAGCCGCAGCTCCGACCACGGGATCATCATAACATCCTCCCATGGGCGCATACGGATGGGCCACGACAGCAGCGTGTTTCAACCATGTCGGCGCTTTTGGACTTGCGGATAACGAGAAAGGATGATAGATGCGACAATCGAGGGTCAGACCGTCGTGGATGCTGGGGAGGGTTAGTGTGAGTGTAGGTTCTGGAAGCATCTTGGTTGTGTCATTATTGGTGAATTGGGGTGGATTGGTGTAAATATGTAGGAGTACGAGATGGGAAAGATGGCATGGGAATGTGGAGGAAATACGTCAATTGCTGAGCACAGACGGGGAATTGAGCCGAGATCCGGGATAATCACAGGCCAAAATAGCTACAGCACTACGTAATGGGACCTGGGGTACGGAGTATATGTTTGGTCTACGCACTCCGTACGGAGTATAGAGCAATAGAGCGTAAACCGTCTAGTTGGACCTTTGGTCCTAGGGCAATTTTAAAAAGTGTACCATATAATTTGTTGGCAGAAGTCAGTATACATTTGTATTTACAAAGTGACACGTTCTTGAGAACCTAAATTAATGCTCATATCTATCTTCTATACCATAACGTACATCATCATTGGGCCTTCTTCTCTCCAGCATCTTTGGCCTTTTGCTTCCTCTTCTGAGCCCACCGTTTAATTTCATTAATCAGCCCCATTATCAGTGGGACGCCCACTGGTCCAAGAAGCGGTAGGTATACTGCGATCTTGTGCTCGTCAGGAAAATAGAGCTGACCAACCATGCTCTTCTCAAAGAACGCCCGCTCTGCCTCCTCTTCAGCGATTCTAGCGTGCAAGAGTCCAGAAGGTGCGCCCAAGCTGGCACATGCTTGTTGAAGGTGGTCCATAGTCGAGGCGACTCCGTCAGCGACGCTATGAGGAATCGAGATTGAGGGCAGAGCGAGCGATAGTCTCGCTAATGAGCCCAGAGTTGATGAAGCGCGCAGCAGTAGGTCTGCAGATCGAATGCGAGACAACGTGGACAGTCTCAAAGGTAGCGATCCCGATTGAGGAGTACCCAGAAGCGACAGCAGATGCCCAGTGAACGTAAGCATCGGCTGCTTGAGGGTCTCCCTAGACACATGTGCGGTCGTCTCAGGAAGCTTTAGAAGATATACGCTGCCCCACTGCGGAAACATCCAGGACTGTGCGGTTTCTGTCTCCGAATTAAGGCCAATCTGCTGGTCACCAATGTAGATCACAAAGTTGACAGTCGGAGCACCTGCAATTGAAGGCGATAAAGGCCATTCAGCAGCGTTGATGAAAGAGGCAAGGTCCTCCTTGCTCAACACTTGCGACTGAGCGCCAGGTGTCGCATAAAGCTGCACCTGGGTATCGATTGTAAAGTTGTGAATTGGTCCAAGCACATCAAGCATAGGCTTCATATACTCCTCAATCGCATTCTCGATGTCCCAGGTACTTGGTACAGCGCCTGCGGTGAAGAGGGAGAAGGTAAGGTGATAAGTAGGCGAATATCGCAGGGATCGGGTAGTTCGCTTCGATAGCATGTCGACAACCTCGGGAGTTAAGCTTTGAGGCTTAGTATCGGGAGCTGATGATGTCGACAGGAGGTACGAAATGATAGATTGTTCCTCTGAAAATGTCGATTGAAGCTCGTTTGCGATATAGGTTGCAAGGGCGGAAGAAGAGGACGACGCAGACGGCACTGCATTGGAGGGATATGCAATGTTGAGAACGGCAGAGTCGGGGTCCAAAGAGGCAGAGTTGCTCTCGCCCGGCGCAAGTCGGATTGTCAAGGCGACGTGTGAATCGTCGTCGGCAGGCGATGGCGAGGCGCCGCCCTTTGAAGCAAGTTGTAAACGGAGATGGTGGCCCGAGAAGTCATTATGATCGTCGAGAGCGTGCTGTGTCAGTCGCACAAGGTTCTGCGCTTCGTTCTCCTGCAGCGCATCCGCCTTGATGGAGATTTGGAGGGGAAAGACAGGTCGACAAGCCTAGCATACATTAGCATAGCACCAAACGCAGTCAAAGACGGCATCTCACCTTTCCCTCGGCCCATTGCATCATCTCATCGAGGGGGAGATTTGCGCGGTAGATGGTCGTTGTCTTCCACCAGATAGGTACACCGAGACAGAGGACAAGCAACCAAAAGGAGACTACGATGCGGGTTCTCCTTGAGATATCGGAGGGTTTCTCAGGGGGCGGCTGTAGTTGCGCCGGAGTAGGAGCAGCCGGCGCCGCGGACGTGTCTTTGACGTCGCTGGGCGCCATGATACCGTCCAGAAGAGATAGAGATTTAGGGTTGAGGCGGGGGAGTTGACGAGTATCTCATCAAAGCTCCCTGTCGATTCGATGTCCCTGGGGAGGGATGGAGCTTAGCTTAGACACGACATCACGATATCACGTGAGGTCGGCGAGCACAATCACCGACGCCGATCATCAACAGTGCCATCAATGAGCATCTGTGGTGTAGCCATTTCCACCTGGCACCTGTTATACCATTTGCTTTGAGAGGTCGTTAATTGCGTTAATTGTGTTGATCAAATGATTCATCATAGTAGAGAATGGCGACGACAATTAGATGTTGGTGACAGAACATGGCGGAAAGATTGGACTAGAAGCTTGAATTAGCATCTAGACTAAGCTCTATCGTTGGACTGACTACAAGTCGTAGTTTGAGCCGTGTATCGTAACAAGCTATGATCTCACATGCTTCCTTTCTGTTGAAAACAAAGATTGAACACAAGTAGCAAAAGTCGTCTCCTTATCTGATCAACTCCAGCCCTGTGAAAGGCCGTGCGGACGGCGCACAAGGTACCTGTAGATGAGATCGCTAGGGAGCGCCAACGATTGGACATTCACAAGCGCCATCGACGATCTCTCTTTAGTCATGCAACATCCAAGGGCCCTGATCGGTTTGGCTTCATTAAGTAAACTGTAGCTTAATTGAGACTCCATGCTGCCGTAGTCCCCGCATTCTCTCAGTCTCAACGCATGTAAGTGCGTAAATGTACTGCGCCGTAACCAGTAGCCGAGGCATCATGGCATTCTTCCGCCTGGTAGTTCTGTTGCTTCTCGCTGTGAGCACAAGGTATATGTACATCCCTCAATTACCTTACAATGGACAGGACATCTATTTAAATCATATCCTCTCTCCCGCCACCCTTCTACGTTACTGTTCTCTCGACTGGTCATTTAATGCATTGACAATAACTCGGCCTCAAATGAATTCCCAATATCGGACTTCGGTGCTTTAGTGGAGAGTGTCGTCACTTCTTATCCTTATCAGGCCATGGCCCACGTCAACAACTCAGTGTTCGTCAACTTCATTCTTCTTTATTTCTTTCAACATTCATTCCATGTGCAAGCATGCCTCGTAAGTTTTATTTTCACTTGCTTCTTTCCATTCTAACTCTTTAGTCCCCCTAGCGATAACGGCTCCCGCTATTGCGGCCTCCCTGGCCTACCTTAACGCCCGTTCTTCGACCTGGTACGACCTTTTCCTTCTTCGATGCGTTACCGTCGGCGCATCGCGCATGTACTATCGCGAATGGGCCGATCGTCTTAATCTCTTCTACTTCCTCGAATCCGTCGCTACAAAACCCTCTACCTCCGACCGCGCCCTACTTATATTCGAGGGCAAGCGTTATTCCTACGCAGATGTTTACGATCGTGTGCTGCGTCATGGCCAGTGGCTCAAGACGGAACTCGGTGTGAAGAAGGGCGACATCATTGCGCTGGACTTTCAGAACTCGGATACATATATCTTTCTATGGCTGGGTCTCTGGAGTATTGGTGCTAAGCCTGCATTCCTCAACTATAACCTCTCTGGAGCGTCACTGGTTCATTGTCTCAAGGCTGCGACGACAAAGCTATGTATTGTGGACCCTAATATCGAAGAGAATGTCAGTCAGGATGTTCGCGACGAGCTTAAGGACATTCGTTTTGTCGTTCATACACCGGAGGTCGAAGCTCGAATCGCAGTCACTGAAGCCGTCCGCGCGCCAGATTCCGAACGATCCGAAAAGGAAAAGGGCCTGTCGAGTATGGCAATTCTCATCTACACTTCTGGGACAACCGGTATGCCCAAAGCTGCCATTGTGTCATGGGGTAAGTTGATCGTTGCCGGTACAATGTCTGAGCAAATGCTTGACCGTTCAAAGGGTGACATCATGTATTCTGTGAGTTTCTACACTATCTTGTCGCATTCTGTGCTAACCCTCCAGTCAATGCCTTTGTATCACTCCTCTGCCACAATCTTTTCTTTCAGCGCAACTCTGCTCTCTGGCAGCACTCAAGCGCTGGGTCGCAAATTCTCAACAAAAACATTCTGGAACGAAGTCCGCGCATCGGGAGCGACATCTATCCTCTACGTGGGTGAGACCCTTCGCTATTTAGTATCTGCACCACCACAGTACGACCCCAAGACAGGAGAATGTCTCGACAAGAAGCACAACGTTAAAGTTGCATTTGGCAACGGTCTCAGACCAGATATTTGGAACGAATTTAAGGATAGATTCGGTGTGGAAGGCATCTGCGAGTTTTACGCTGCCACAGAGGGAACTTTTGCAACATTTAACCTTAGCAAGAACGACTTCTCCGCCGGCGCCGTCGGTCGTAATGGTTGGATCTACAACCTCCTCCTGAGTTTCTCCGTCGTTCTTGTGGAAGTGGATTGGGAGACCGATCTTCCAAGGCGTAACCCCCAAACAGGGAGATGCTATAAAGCTCGTACCGGCGAACCAGGTGAGATGCTCTTCCGTTTACCTTCTAGCAACCCCTATCGTCGTTTCCAAGGCTACTACGGCAATCGAGCTGCTACAGAAGCCAAGATTATGCGTGATGTGTTCAGCAAAGGCGATACGTGGTTCCGAACAGGCGACGTTGTACGATGGGATAGCGAAGGGCGCATTTACTTCCATGATCGAATTGGCGACACCTTCCGCTGGAAGGGTGAAAACGTTTCCACCGCCGAAGTGAGTGACTCACTATGTAAGCACCCCAGCATCAAAGAAGCGAATGTCTATGGTGTAACTCTACCCCATCACGACGGGCGAGCGGGTTGTGCAGCAGTACATCTCGCCTCAGACCCTACGCCAGGAGTGATGCAAGATATTGCCACGCATGTACGTTCTGAGCTGCCAAAGTATGCAAGGCCATTGTTTCTTCGGATTGTGAGTGAGTTGGGAGGCGGACAGATCACAGGAACTATGAAGCAGCAGAAGCACACGCTGCGAGAAGCGGGTGTCGATCCTAGTGCTGAAAAGAGTCTGGGCGAGGTGTATTGGCTCAAGGGTGAGGCTTATGTACCATTTACGGAGAAGCACTGGAAGGAGATGCAAGACGGAAAGGTGAAGTTGTAGGATATAATAAATACTTGTATTAATAGGATACCCACAATCATAACTAACAGCTATAAGCTTTGTCCGTTCCATATCATTGTCTGACAGTGTCCCGAATGTCAGCAAATCTAGAGCTCGTCACTTTGCGAGTTGTAGACTAGGGCACACTTGTTAGAACGTCTCCCTCGACTGCTCCCTAAATATGATTGTCGAGTACCTCGTTCTACGACTAACTTCATTCGTCACTCGTTGCAATGTGCCCCGTATGTCTTCTTCTGTTGATGAAACAATCTTGACATCGCGACGCACGGTCTCCGTAATATCATTATTCGCTCCCTCTCCAGCTGTAAGTGAATGGGTATCACAAAAAACCAGTATAGACCGGGGTTGAAGCTAGACAGTTTGAGCCTCCAAAACATACTCATGTGAGTTTGATTAAACCTCGATCTTAAACAATATCCTTTCTCACTCAATGTTCGTGGCATCTGCAACCCACAGGATGTGAGAGAGCAACGGCAGTACATTAACCACAGTATATGTGGCAGTGTCGTCTTATGTAAATCGACTAGCCTACACATATACATCGTGATCTCATGTGTATCTTGACAGCCGGAGCGGAATATACCTACTCGAAAGTGTAGATTGCCTTCCAACGCCTTTGTGGCCTGTAATCTTTGATGGACTCACGGAAACTAATGCTAGGCGTCATAGTCCTCAAAGTCTCATCCTACGAGGTCCCTGCTACGTGCATAAATAGACACCGCTTGTGCCATGTTATCTCGATACCCGAGAATTGTGCTTCTCGCGCATCACTATCGTAACTCAAACAGCACGGCGATATCATCAACCTAGCTACTTATATGTAGATACTGTGCTCTTTACTTCTAGTATCAACGTCAACTATAGGGTATTCGTCATCGATATTGAGGTGTGAAGAAACTTGATACTCCGCACACGAGCGCTCAAAGAGCAGCTGGCCCCTAAAGAACATGTACAGTTTAATCGTTCTTCCTTTCACCTTCAATGCATACCAATATGTGTGCTGTTATGACATATGGATGAACCCAGAGAACCGGGTGCGTTCAACAGGGGCCCCTTGTCAGGTCTTGATGAAGCTAAGCAAGCACAAGGGCTTCCAACCAGCTTCTAGGCGCTGTCAGTTTTCTCAGGGGTTCCCGGGCGCCAACCAACTCTCATCCGCTGCTAGGGGGGACCGAGGAGCGGGTTCAGATTCAGCAGGATGGAAACTAATTTAAAGCTCTAGTCCCTTTTACCTAAGGATGCGGTCATGGCCTAGAACTACCCCTTGGTACCATTACCTTGATTCTAGGTCTCTACTAACCTGGACAGCCATACGGAGATGATTCATTATATCCAGCCTGCTGCCCTAAAAGTCAGCGCTTCTCCAACTGTGCTGCTCATTGGTCGCTTCGTCTGATGTTGCTCTCTACTCCATAGACGCATGAACTCTCGTTGTTGGCACTCCTGAGATGGACCCAATATCTCATGCACTATTGCTCTCCTTATGCCGGCAATTATTCTCTCCTCCTTTCTGAAACGCCCATCTTACCCTCTTTGTCGTCATGGCCGATCTCGATAGGACAGATGGGTATCCAAGCGCCCTTTTTTTTTTCCGTCCGGGATACCGATGCCACGAGGTGTTAAACTTTGGTTTATGGTACGGATCCGCTCCACCGTTCCAATTAATAGGGGACCAACAGCCCAACGGCGATGACTTTGAGAAGGACACCGAGATGATACTGTACAGACCATTTACCAAATATTGTGGTCGGCGTATAATTGGCTAAAGCAATGTGAAGTAAGCATGTATGCGCTCGCCATCATGCTGGAGGCGTCACAACCCTGGCCGCAATAGGTCAATGAAAACCCCCTCCTGAGGTAACTTTTGTCGTCGGGTCCGTGCGTTCAGCTGCCAAAAGTCTCCCCTACCTCCAAACCCAAGGATGGCATTGGCTTAATCTCTTCATCGCGACTCCAGGGCCTGTCGATTTCCCGCGGACCCTGTGGTTGTTTGTTGCTCTCTTCTGTCCCTGGCATATGTCGGTCAGTCACTAAGGGAAAAGGCACTAAGTCGAGGAAAAACGTGCGCTTGCGTGGCTACTGGGTACATACGGCATTCAAGCACTCTTCCCAACCTCCTGAGCATCGTCACATTCTCTCCTTAAACCTCGTCTGCTGTCAATATTGCAGCGACAATCACCAAAGTCAAAACCACAGTACGTATCCATAGCCAAGCCTCCTCTGCCCCGTCTGCTTGTACTCTCCCTGCCTCCACCGTAAGGCCCTGGTCTCGTCCGTCCCGCACCGTCCCTGTCGTTGCTATCCTCCTTCGGATCACTATCTCGGACCTGTCTCCAGACGGAGCCTCTTCCCCGCGACCATTCAACCGCCACGACTCTTCCGCCCTTCCGCCTTCCAGGACTCCTCGTTTCGTCTCATCTCGTCTCTCTTGGCCTTCGACAACGTCCCGGTTTCCAGTCCTTTCCACGTTTTGATCAGCGTTCGCTTCCTTAACCCTACACGCCCACCTGGTCCTGTTCACCTGGCCCTGTCCTGACCCATCTTTGGCGGTGACGGCACGCCCCCGTACTCACTGGATCGCGCTCACGATCTCCAGCGTAACAACGTCTGTCGGGTTGGTAGTCCACATTAACCTATCCTTATCCTCTGCTTTGGCTTCCGTCTTTTGAACCTCTTGTTGCCTCTCCTTCCTATTCGGTTGGCCCTTTGTTCGAACTGCTTCACTCTTCCCCGCCATTGTTCCATATATCGTCTCATGTTGCCATACGCAGCTTCAAGCCAGACACAATGGTTGACTCTCCAGAACTAACAATCCGTCAGGACTCAACAGGCAACGAAGACCCTCGCTTTCCCGATCTCGTGTCCGACGATAAGCCCACCGGCCGGTATACTCCTGACCTTCTCGCTGGTGTATATCGAGGCATTCGAAAGCTCCCTTCTGTCAAGCTCTCTCGAAGCCCCTCACGACTGCACCTAAAGAACTCATCGAATAGCTTGCATTCAGCTCACTCATCCACCTCGAGCGTACAGATTCCCCCCACAGCCGACACGCCGCCTGCTCAGCATGTTCGAAACTTGACTCTCCAATATAGCCTTTCGAAACCTCTACCGCGATCACCTCCCTGTCAAGATTCAACCGTCTCAATAGACTCGACTTCACCCAATTTACCCAGTGTGCCGGAGGGGGAGATCTCCGCATTATACTTTCCAGATTCATCACCCTCAACATCACCACTACCAACACCGCCTCCGAAGTCAGAGAGTTATCTGCGTAGCCGGTCGAACACTATGGAGTCAATAAATGCTTCGCAACCACAGCTCTCTTACGGCGCCCACGAAACCAACAACAGCATGAGCAGCGCCCACAGATATGACTCCCAAGATCCCAACGATAACCTCAAGCCTAGAAGCACCTCAACTTCTGCTGGACCATCGCCAAATGTGGGACAGGGTCGATCAAATCCTGTGGGCGGACCTTCTAATGGCCCTTCAACACATTTATCTGGTTTGATGTGCAATGTGCACCGAACTACTGGACGTGAGCCCCATGCTCTGGTGGGGGCTACAACAACCATTCTGGGAGACAAGCTCTATGTATTTGGAGGCCGGATTCTATCTAGGAGCCGACCCGCCCCTCTGACATCCGACATGTACGAGCTGGATCTCATCCGTCGACACTGGACCAAGTTGGAAACTTCAGGCGATGTCCCCCCGCCTCGATACTTTCACTCCATGTGCGCCCTGGGCGATACAAAGATGGTTTGCTACGGAGGCATGTCGCCTGCCCCCAACCAACCTCCTGGCGGCGACCAACAACAGCCTGAGATAACCGTCATGTCCGATATCTACATTTATGATGTCAATACCAAAGCCTGGACCTTTATTCCGACACAGGACCCCCCTCAAGGTCGATACGCCCATTGCGCCTGCATCCTTCCTTCTGCTGCCTCGTTTTCTTCGCATCGCGCACCCCTCTCTGCTCTTCAGCATAACCCTTCTACCGGCAACCCCAACGAGGGTCGAATTGGCATTAATATCGATGGATCAGGAGGCGCTGAGATGGTAATTGTTGGCGGTCAGGATGGAAGGAACAACTACATTGAGCAGATCAGTGTATTCAACTTGCGAAGTCTTAAATGGACCTCGACACAACCTTTGAATAAGAGCTGGGGCGCATACAGGAGTGTAACTGCTCCTCTGCCTCCAGCGGTGGCCTCCAAACTCGGCAAACAGTCGAACGGAACGTACCGCCAGGAAGGTGGCATCAGCCAGGAAGCTCGGGAACCAGGCGCCTCGATGCTGATTTACTGCAACTATAATTTCTTGGACGTCAAGTTGGAGCTACAAATCCGGTCGCCAGACGGCACTCTTACAGAGAGACCAATGTCTGGCAACTACTCACCACCAGGGTTACGATTTCCGAATGGCGGAATTATTGATACTCATTTCGTCGTCAGTGGAACGTATCTCACCTCGTCTCGGCAGGAATATGCTCTGTGGGCTCTGGATCTACGAACACTAACTTGGAGCCGTATCGATGCTGGAGGAAGCGTCTTTAGCCAAGGCAGCTGGAACCGTGGTGTTTTATGGAATCGCCGAAACACCTTTGTGATATTGGGTAACCGGAAGAGAAGTCTCGTGGATGACTATAATCATCGACGTATCAACTTTTCCAACGTTTGCATGGTCGAACTGGAAGCATTTGGCTTTTACGACAATCCCCGCAAGACCAGTCCACTCTCAGGATTCATCTCGGCCAGCAGCCCCTACGCTGGGCCTGGTTTGAGTCTGGCGCGCAAGGCTGGCTACACGGCGGGTGGACGATACCATTCCAGGGCAAGTGAGGAACTCGGAGAGAAGTCGTTTGCTCTGCGCGAGCTGGCTGATATGGATATTCT
This sequence comes from Fusarium heterosporum, assembly GCA_013396295.1. Lineage (NCBI taxonomy): Eukaryota > Fungi > Ascomycota > Sordariomycetes > Hypocreales > Nectriaceae > Fusarium > Fusarium heterosporum. The sequence continues at coordinate 109,382 of JAAGWQ010000099.1, read as the reverse complement.
GTGCATCGGCGGCGAGCGAATCCCAGTCAACTCGAGAATTGTTGGACGACGATGGGGTCCTTACTTTGTGCAGCTTTTGCGGGAAGGAACAGCGACTCAGGATGGAAGCGATGCCATGACGCTTCGGTCTGGTCTTTCGAGCAATCCTCTGCGCGCATCTGCTATAACAATCACGCCGAGCTCCAGGGTCGCAGATAGCTCAGCATCGATGATCAGTACTGTAGGCTCATCACTAGGCTCGTCTGGTATTCCTCCGAGCACTGCGGCCTCGAGTATCTCAACAGGTGTCATGGGTCACGAGGCCAACCCATCGAATATTAACGCAGCGCCCACGCCCCACTCGCTACCGCCAAACTCACGACCACGATGTCTATATCTGCCTCACACTTATCTCACGATTCAGGCACTGCTTCATTTCCTCTACACCAGTTCTCTGCCTCCGCAATCATCTCCTCTCTGCACGCCGCAAATCCTTTGTTCGCTGCTTCAGATCGCCCGGCCGTATCGCATAGACGGGCTTCTGGAAGCCGTGGTTGAGCGACTCCACTCCTTGCTCGACAGTCGGAATGCTGCAGCTGTGTTCAATGCGACAGCTATGGCTGCTGGCGGTGGTCGGGGTATCGATGGGTCCTTGAACCCCAACTTCTTTGTCGGAGCTTTGGATCCTGTTGGCTCACCTACGGCGACCTCAGACTTCTCTTTAGGACATACGTCCGGTGACAGCTTCTCATCAGACCTCCAGACACGAACCGAAGGACTCAGTCTCAACACAAACGTACAACAATTCAACAGACCCTCGAGTGATGAGCTATCTGCTACGGCAAGCCAAAGCGGATCGGAATGGAGTTCGTCAGAGATTGGCGAGAGGGACAGCTTTGTATGGAGTGGCGAGCTAAGCAGTGTGATCGGACTTCAGAAGCGAGGACTGCGAGGATTGATGGAGGGTAGAAGATTAAGAGAGCGCACAGGTACAGCAGGTGGTGGGAATGGCATGGGGCCAAACTATACCAGCAGCCAAGGCCAACAACGTGTTGGTCTGGGAATAGCGGGATCATGAGCTGATCAGCACGAAGAGTCCAGGGCGAGTGGTGAAGGAGATTTGGTACGGGTTTAAAATATTGTGACGTGTAATGAAACCAGTCACGGCGTATGTAGAAGAGGAGGAGATTGAGTTGGGGCGTATATGATGCATTGATGGACATAACACATCACATATTACATAGCATATTCTACCATCACATCCAAGATGTGTTATTTTTCTGAGACAACTGTCTGTGGATTAATGATGCATATACTGCAGGTCGTCATTTTGATCCTTTGTTCAAGCACTGCTGCGGGTTTATAATGTCAGTAAGAAAAGAGCGATGTGCTCTATGAAGACCGTAGACAACTGTTCAAAGGCTTTTAATTGACAAGGTCACTGATATCAGAAGTGTCCGTCGATTGTTGTCCCACCTGCCAATTACGTACGGCATGAGAGTCACAACTTGGATCTTACAACCCCGCATCAATCTCAACCCGCAAACTGACAACATACCCAAACGAATAAGAAACAAGAAGTAAAAAATGCCAGTGTCGAAGCAAATAGTCCAGGACGTCTTGAGCGCTATCCCCTCCCGCATCCGCGGACCAGGAGGCGCTATCGCCGTGGTCTCAGATGGAGCCCTTGTTGACCACCGCGTCTGGGGATACGCCGACTTCAATCTCAGGATCCCCATGACCACCGAGACACAAATACCAATCTGCTCAATCTCGAAACAGATGCTCTGCGCTCTTGTCGTGGACCTCGAGCGCAATCCTACCCCTGCTCTAGCTGCCAAGGGCAATGTGCGTGAGCAATTTGAAGCTAAGCTCAAGGAGCTTCTTCCCGAGCTTGCCAAGAATAACAACTTGGCGCTGCAAGATCTGTGTAACAATCGATCGGGAATTCGCGACTACTGGGCTATCACTTTGCTGTGGGGTGCAAAGCCTGAGGATCCATACTCCCTGGCTGAGCACAACGGACCCATGTTGAAGACGATCAAGTCTACTCACTTCACTCCTGGGACAGAGTACTCTTACTGCAACACCAACTACAACATCGTGGCGCGGGTCATTGAGGCCACGACCGGGGAGTCGCTTGCTTCTCTGCTCAAGGAGCGCATCTTTACACCTGCTGGTATGAAGACTGCAGAACTATGCCCCGACTCAGCAAAGGTTCCTCCGCCAATCGTTGGTTATGAAGGCGATGAGCAACGAGGCTACATCCCTGCTGAGAACCGCATTGAATGGGCCGGCGACGCTGGTATAATTGCATCTCTTACCGACATGATTGCGTACGAGTCATTCCTGGACCGCAGCTTGTTCGACCCAACAAGCTGGTACCGTGCCATCTTCCAACCTACTACTTTCAGCGATGGTATCCCTTCGGCATACTCTCAAGGCTTAGCGCATGTCGAATATGGAAGCGCAGCAGCAATCGGTCACGGAGGTGCTCTACGTGGTTTCCGTCTTTTCAGAGCTCAAGTGCCAGAGGAGCGTTTGTCAGTGGTGGTCATGTTCAACCACGAAGCCGACGCTTCAGCACTTGCTGAGTATATCGTGACGAACATCCTGGGTCTTCAGAAGCCCCCGCCACCTACACTAGTTGATGCATCACCCGCGTGGCCAGGTGTTTATCTCGATGAAGGCACTCAACTCGCTATCACTGTGGCACATGGTACCAAGGGTCAAATTATGGTTACTTATGCGAACTATGTAGAGCCCGTCAAGCTGACCGACCCTGAGCGTGGCGAATCCAAAGGAATGGCAGCTTTGATCAACGGCGACACCCTCCAGATTCAACGCCTGAAGGAGAACAGAGCCATCACTGCCAGACGTCTTCACCCGAGTACTACGCCCGTGGATAATTCCGTGTTCGTGGGTGACTTCTACTCCCCGGAGATTGGCTCTACCTTTCACTGCGTCGACCAAGGCGGTTTGATGTTCGGCACATTCGATGGGTTCTTGGGCCAGAGCCCGGCTCAGTTTATGCGATATCTTGGAGGGGATGTCTGGGCGCTGGCGAATCCGAGAGGTATGGATGCGAAGCCGCCTGGTGACTGGACACTTGTGTTTCAACGAGATGAGAAGAGCGCGATTATTGGTGTAACGGTTGGATGTTGGTTGGCAAGGAGGATTGAGTATATCAGGAAGTAATGGAGATAGGGAAATGGTGGACATACTCCGCCTGGTGGCGTTACTGCGTTAGTGGACGTTCACTTATACTTGATCACTTTATCTCAATGGAGACCGGGTTGATATGATTAAGTTTCTGTGGCATTCCTCTAGATCGTGCTTCTAGATTGAGGTTGAAACTGCTATAATATTCCTTTTAAGGCAAGTATCTAAAACGCCGAGGACTACATTAAGCACAACACAAAAAGGTATGTTTATGAGGATAAGATGGTATGTTATCGAGTTTGCCTGATCGAAAGAACAAATGGCCTGTCCTGGTTTTCCTCCTATCAAATCTTGTGATGCTCAATCCGAAGCTCATGTGGACCCTGATGGAAGCTTACGCCGGCATCGGCGACCGATGGTCCGCAACCCCGCATTCAGAACTAACCTCATGTCGCAATTGAGGGGTTCAATCATGTGAAAGTTTAGATGAGAGACTATCAGCAAAACCATGACATGTCTATTTATTACTTCACAGTTATTGAAACGACTTTTGATGATTTTTTCATTCTTTCTTTCATTCAGAGCTATCGCAAATGGCTCAAGTCTAGATTAACGTATTAGGATAATTGATCGTTCCATCATGATAAAAACATGCGCCGTCTTGAGCCATGTCTTCTCACATGTACTAAGCCCAACACCCGCAAACTGGACCCTTCTTTTTTGCGCTGCATCTGCAAGGTATCATAGTAGTTCCGGTAGCTTTATTTATTTCTTATTTTAAAATTGTTTTGTTTTTACTGGGGGAGAACCTTCTCCTTGGCCAGAGGGGTGAATCGGAGGTAAGGCTTGACGATGCGGAACTCGGGGAAGAGGGTCTTGGCCTCCTCGTTCTTGACGGAGGGGTGCACAATGACATCCTCACCGGGGACCCAGTTGATGGGGGTGGTGATGCGGTACTTGTCGCCGGTCTGCAGGGAGTCGATGACACGGAGAACCTCGGCGGCGTTGCGGCCGGTGGAGGCAGGGTAGGAGAAGATGGTGCGGATGGTCTTCTTGGGGTCGATGATGAAGACGGAGCGGATGGTGAAGGCGATGCCCTTCTCATCGACGTTGGTGGCATCCTGCTGGTCGATCCTGTGATATGTCAGCATAATCCAGTGAGAGAGATGTCAAGAGGAGGTCTTACATGTCGTAGAGCAGAGAAACCTTGCGCTCCTTGTCACCAATGATGGGGAACTCGACGTTGCCGCCGGTAACCTCACCAATGTCCTGAATCCAACCCTCATGGGACTGGATGGTGTTGGCAGAGAGACCAATGAGCTTGACGTTGCGCTTGGTGAACTCGGGCTGCAGCTTGGCAAAAGCGCCGAGCTCGGTGGTGCAGACGGGAGTGTAGTCCTCGGGGTGAGAGAAGAGGATGACCCAGTTGTCGCCGATGAACTCGTGGAAGTCGATGTTTCCCTTTGTGGTCTCGGCCTGGAAGTTGGGGGCTGTGGAGCCCAGACGAAGAGGAGCGGGAGCAGACATTTTTGTGGTAGATTTATGAGTTGAGAGATATGAGGTGAGAAAAGAGGATGGGAGACAGAGGAGGAGGAGGGGGAGGGATTATATACCGGCTGTGAGACAAGATGCCACCTTTGGTAAGGGGACTTACACCTTGTTGAGCAGCTTGGCTAGTGGCACGCCCGAATGAGGAAGGCTAGTGATGACGATCTGGGCTCTTTAATGGAGGTGTTCGAAGACGCCACGAGGGCTGTGATATTGGTGATTGGAAAGCCAAGCATGAGGTGCGTATGTCGAATGTTGGCATTGCAACCGTTGCCTTGAACCACCAAGCAAGAGATACCATACCGCAAATACTAACTAACACATTATTATAAATATTATTTATCTCTCTCTACTTACCTATACCAAGTTACGATATATCCCATAATTGTTTCCACGATACAAACACATAAACACTATTCATCCCGCATCATGACAACCCCGCCATGGTCTCTCCCACAGCGGGAATCAGATTAATTACACCCCCGCCGCCCCCCCGTAAGCCCCTCACTTAGGACCCAGAGGGGCAAAGCTCGTTATTGCGTGCTGCGAAATCGAGTCGATTGGCTGCTGCTTGCGCATTTGCCATCAATCTTGTTCCTGACGCAATTCGGTTCGAGGGATGATGCGATGAGCCGGGGGTTTTGGACCATTTGTTGGGCTTTCGGAAGTCGGGGGTGAAATAATTGTTTGTCAAAACTCCATGACACGTGTGGTTGATCTGTTTACTACACAAATGGGAGATCATTTATTCCAAAATTGGGATTCATCTCAGGATTTGAATGGTCTGTCGTGATGTATGGGTTGTGTCGAATGTAACCTACCAATTTATTCAGGCTACAGCAACGGCCCAAGGTACCATATAACTATCATCAAATCACGTTATGCGCAGTTTGAACACCATCCTGATAAGAAGTATTGCCGACATCCAAAGATTATTGTCCCGCCCGAGCCGACCGGTGTTGCTGACAGATAAGTGTAGGGTATCTCGTGTTGATTGATATACGCGCAATAAAGAATTCTACCGTAACATTAATGTGATTAAGCCCGAGCACTTACCCATATCTCTGCAGGGGGCTTCGATTAATTGAAATTGTCTGCTGAGCGAACATATCACAACCTCTAGATTGTCGTTCCCGATAGCGAGATGATAATGATGACGATCGGCTCTTAGAATCTGGAATCATCCTTGTCTTTAACAAAAACATCAGGCCGCGTGGCCTAATGGCTAAGGCGCTAGATTTCGGCTTTCGAGCAATTCGAGAAATCTCTAGAGATTCCAGGTTCGACTCCTGGCGTGGTCGATTTTTTGAGGTTCGATCAGCCCCATGGAATTTTCTTTTGCTGTTCCGGATTGGGATCGGCTGTGAGATAAGATGATAAGCGCTTCCACACGTACCTAGTAGCAAGGCACGCAGCAGACAAACACTATCTCGCCCTATTTTGTCTAAAGACCCGGCTTTTCAATGGCTTTAAATTAACTCCAGACAGCCGAGTATTTATGGTGTGGCTTTCCGTCATGCAGGGTTGAGGCACCAACGGCTAACCTTAACTTACTACGTAGTAGCTCTGTATCAAGAGGACAACAGGATGCTTCATGCCGCAGCACGGATGTTTCACTGTTAACGGCAGCAGCTCATTTCGTCATTTTCTGTATTCCTTGTCGAGTGGATATTGGCTCATTACGATCGCCCTTGTTGTTGCCAAGGATGAGACAGGGTTCGCCAAGTTCTGAAACTGGGCTTCCGTCAGAAGTTAAATCGTTCTGTGCAGTTAACTACCGGCGCAGGGGGGTTGATGGAAAATAGTGACACGCGTCGGAATAAATATTCCTTGTTTTTCCTAAACGCTGCACGCTCGCTATCAAATCATTTGGCTGGAGTATTAAGGGGCGGTGGAGAATACTTAGTGATCGTCCTGATATTGATCGTCAAACTGCGACGGTCGCTTCAGGAGATGAGTTTTGCTGTGGTTTAAGACGGTACTGCCCCAGACAATTCGTTTCTTCTCCATTGTCTCTTTTTAATCGTGTTTTTTCTGTTGCGTTTTGTTCTAACTTTTGTCTTGGACTGTAAGGGGGCCATACTCATTCCTTCACTTTTTCTTTTTCTGTCAAACCGTCGTCTTGATGATGATGTCCACAATGTCGCGCCCTTCAATCATGTCGTGTTTTATCACTGCGGCCAGCATCTCTCTTTTCCTGGCCCTAGTCACATTTTTCCAAGATTCTTTAGAAGTTCCGTGGAGCTACGCGCAAACGCGAGTAGAAAAACACTGGGAAAAAGCATTCTCGTAAGTTTTATATGTCTTTTTCTTTTTGTCTCTGAGCGACCGTTGGTTGTGGCTGCGTTAGCTGCCTACCTTATTTTGCAGCCGCGCTTAAAAATAAGATTACTTGGCATCGCGTCTTGGCGTCCGCTAATCGGTTCTAGCCATCGGGAGAACACCACTACTACTGTTCACAATTGCGAAGACCCTTATCGTCGACCTGGATATCTTTATATTCCTTCTGACTTTAACGGCACCGATGAATACAAGAAGACACAATGGATACCATTCACCGACGATTTTCTCGATGCTGAAACGCCCGATTATGCTGTCTACCCTGCAGCAGGTGAAGTCATCTTGAATGACACGCAACCAGAGTCGGAGTTCATCAACTCCTCTTCTACACCGCGTCAGTGGCTCCCTGAAGCCATCGCCGAGAGCCAGCGCCGAAAGAAGGCGGTCAACGCCAACGCAGAGACAGGCGTTGACACATTTGCTCCCCTGAAGAACGATGGCGACTTTGGCTGGCTCTGGGGTCGCCGCATTGTGCTCTTCAGCGACTCAGTCGACCGATTCATGATGCAGTACTTTTGCGGGGAGTTTAAGCGAGGCATGAAACAGCCTAAGCCTCACACAATCGCCACCTGTGAGATCCCAGAGTTCAACCTGACCTTTGTCCACTGGCACTTTGCCGGCTCCATGACCTATCGCCCAGACTGGTGGTGGATGAACGACATGCAAGAAATTGCCCTCGAAGAGCGTTGGGACAAATACTGGACGCCCATGTACGACCAAGTCCGTGGTCCCCAGAACAGACCAGACCTGATCCTCTGGCAGAACGGCCTCTGGGACCAGCGCGCCTTCTGGGAGGGCGGCGAGGCCAACCACGAAGAGGAAGGTTATCCCAGTGGCTCGCGCACACGACAGCTGGTCTGGCAAGAAGTGCGCTTTGTAGCCGCCCGCATCCGCACGTTTGTCGAGCGTCTCCAGAAGGAATTCGGCGATGCGCCCACCATGTTCCGCAGCATGACGATGCACCGCGAGAGCGACCAGAGAGACGCGTCCATCTACGACCTCGAGCGGATAGCACGCGCGACGGCAGAGAAGGCGGGTCACGAGGTGTTTGAATGGGGACGTATGATCTCATCACTATCCATGCTGTACAAGGACCAGACGCACCCCGGGCGAGGGCCTGCGAGCTGGCTCTGGGGAAACATGGTGCTTGAGTATCTTGCCAGAGTTGGCGGGGCGGGTGATGAAGTGAGGAAGCCATACTTTGATGGATGGGATAAGTGCCATTCTGAGTTGGTTCACTGGGGAGGACGATAGTCCACCTCGTAAAGATATATATGAATAGAATAAAATAGAATAAACTAATTATAACATCCATGCTGGTCTCAATTTGATGACTGTCAGTGACACGCGAGAATATTAGTATTGACACAATGCCGATGACTTGGATAATAGAGGCAGTTCCTGTCTGTAACTCGATCATTGTGTTTTTATCTTTCAAAACTCTCTATTCTATGCATTCGCGTAAGTTGAATAACGCCTGTCAATGCTACAAATCCGACCCCATTTACTCCGTTGAAGGTCCATTCTAATCCACATTCCAACTCCAGCACACAAGCAATATCTATACTCATCACAATTTACATGTTCGAAAAATCCTCCGACAGTTCTCTCACACGCGACACAGCCACCTTCGCTCTTACAGCATCCGGCGCCCCAAACGTAAAGACCAGCGCCAGCACAAGCGCCGCATCCAACCGGAGCAAACTCTCTTCTCGCACAGTCACCTCAGGAAAGGTAGTAATCTCGCTGTAAGCCTGTGCGAATCCTGAGCCCACATCGCTAAATTCCATCGTGCGGAAGATGTCGATCGCTGCGGGACCGACGAGGGCGTTTGTCCAGTCGATGACTGCGCTTATCCGCCCTTTGCTATGTCGTAGATTGACGTCGCGAAAGTCCATGTGTAGAAGACTTGAAGGGAAACGTCTGAGGCCCTCGAGTGTGGCGTGTACTTGGTCCCAGTCCTTTATCCAGCTTGAAGCGTTGGGGACTGTTTGGGAGAGTACGGAGAAACGCCTTTTCATCCTTTGCTCAAGCGTGGAGAACACATCTGCAGTCTCTAGAGCAACGGTCTTGACATTCGAATCAGACAAAGATGTCGTGTGAATGAGCGCCGCGACACGTCCCATTTCCTCAAACGTGATGTCTGTTCCATCGTCATCCACATACTCGCATAGCATGGCCGGATAACCATCCTCTTCAAGATATTTGTACGGCTTCGGCACAGCGACTGATCCATTCTGAAGAATTGTGTACATGCGCATTTCTTGTTGGATAAGAGCGCTGGCAGGAACGTTGAAGTCGTTTGGGTTCTGGTATACCTTGACTCTGGGGACTCTAAGAACGACCTGTCCATGATTGGGAGAGGTGGCTTTGTAGACGAGACACTCTAGACCTTGACCGGCGATGGCAACGTCGGTTAGGCTTTCCGCTTGGATGAAGTGTTGAGCTATGTCCATCGTGGCGTAGGAATATTTGGTGAGCGTGTTATGGCGAGAATGGAGTAATTAATTACACGATCAATATTACTAGCTGTTTTTATTCGTACGTGCGCGAATTAAGGACCATACTAAACTATGAGTCACGGCAAAGGGTAGCCGTGGTGAGATAATAGTTCATAAGACGGTGGAACGATAACTCTAAATTTGAACGCAGTAGAGGTTAACCTGTAGTTGACGCACGGCGTGGATCATGGCATCGCATTCAGAACTTTCCTATAAAACACAAGAGACGTAATCACTGAAGATATATTTCCATTGCTAACATAATAAACTTATCACTCCCGATCATTAAATTTGGTGATAACTTCCCAATCACTTCAAAGTACAGCTGTCTAACAAACGCCAAGTAACATCTTCCTGTTACTGATTCAAGATGGGAGTTCCAGCAGGCCAACACCTCTAATGTCTTTATAAAGACGTTCATAATTATTATAAATAATAAGCCTTAAAGCTTGTCTGCGTAAGATAAAGCATTTATAAAATTACAAATAAAGTAAGAGGGTCAAACCATGTTGTTATTTGGGGGACTCGGCGCAATATTATGTTTCTGCATACACCAAATCAGTAACCTTGTATAACGTTTTCATGCCATGGGGGATATACCGCTTTAACTTCGTCGACCATTTCAAGAATCGGAATATTGTCATATTTGAGCTTGGTCAGCAACGTCTCCATGCCATGAGGTCCTAAATTTATCAGCCCTTTGACAACAGAATAGTATTCCAAGTTGCGTTCTATATCTCGTTCACGGTGTTTCCACTGTTGAACTTGTTGTAAATCCTTTTCAATCTGGGCTCTCATATCTCTTGTTCGTTGGACGCTCTTCTGAAGCTCTTGCGCGATTAGAGCCTGCGTCGTCTTGATTGCTGCTTCACACTCTTGAAGTTTAGTTGTGTAGTACAAAGACTTGATGTCGACCCTGATGGGACTGCTTTGCTTACGACCTTTTTTCCCAAATAGTTTGAGTTCTTACCAACCAAGCGCTTATCAATGAGACCTCAATCTGTTGATCGATGAATAAGAAAAAAGTTCATTTAATAGATCTGACCACAGCTGCTACTGGAATAAAACGACTTCCTAGAAGATGGAGTTTGTGAGAACTAAATTAAACTATTTTAGAAGCCGATAACTACCAGCTTCTCCTTGTTGAGAGTTCAGAGCCATGCGATGCTCTCCTGGGGTTGGAACGTTGATGTTGAAACGACTTTTGTAGGTAATGTCGATTGCTGCAGTGAGAACTAACCTTAACACCAAATGTCATCAGAGATCAGAGTCTTTTGCTCGGATTCCACATTGCTTCCTGCCATGACATCCTCAGCCAATTGCACCAAAGATATATCCTTCTCCTCGAGTTTGGCTAACAAGGTTGTCGATTCCAATGGGCTCAGCTTCATCAATGTTCCAATAGTATGGCAATGCCTCACCTCGTCATGAACCTCTGCATGACGCATCCGCAGCCGTCGCTCTTCAGCTTTGAGGTCGGAGTCCCTCTGCGTAATCTTCTCTCGCTCTTCCAATACGTCAGCGTTTGCTTGCGCGATCAGTCGATCGAACGTTTCGAGTTTTGTGGCGTTTTGTTGCTCCGACATGGTGATCATCTCGGGTTCCCAGTCTAAAAGCTCATAGTTTTCCCGAACAAACTTTTGTGCCGTGAGGGTCTTCTCTCGTTTCATCTCGTATTCTTTGATGTTGGAACACAATTTGTCGATTGTCTCATTAATTGTCTTTCCTTGACTGGTAGACGATTCTGTGGCTTGGATCGAGGCTGTGATCTCCTGGAGGGAAATTTTGACGGCTCGGAGTTCTCTCTGCTTTTCGTCTTTCAGTAGCTCAAACAGATTAATGAAGTCTGCGAAGCTTTGTGGCCGTGCTGATTGAGAGGTAGTATTGGACTGTGGGTGTAAGTTTATGGTGAGGATCATAGGGTAGATGATATATACTTACCTTGCTTTGATGATTTGTTGAAACATCCATAACATCACCTGCAGAGTCAGGCTCAATCGTGCAAGCACGTTTCGGAGTTCGCGAAAGTATAGATGATGACCTGGACCGTTTCTCTATCGCAGACGCACCCTCTACTATCGTGTGGTCCTTGTCATGTCCATCGTGGCCAACCCAGTCTTCCCTTTCAGTTTTGGAAGCAGCCTCATTATTGCCGTGATAGTCACCTGTAGGATCTGTAGAGTCCTCATCTTCGCTATCATCTTGACCGCTCCCACTGTTCTCGTGGAGGTCTAGCAATGTAGTCAAGCGTCTAGGTCGAGAGTTGGGTCGCGCAACCTCATTTCTGCTATCATTATGAGCAGCAAAATAGATGCAGGCATTCTTAACGTCGCTCTCATCAAGGCGAGGAAGGCGCCTATTTCGCTTTATTGCAGAATCGCGTAGATGATCCTTTACAACCTGGAACTTATGCCCATAGTCAACCGACACTGACTGCCGGTGAACAATATTGAACAGCTTCCTCAAGCTTTCTACAATCGCCACACCCCACCTCTTGGGAGGAAAATCAGTGGCCAAGTCCCATGGCCACTGGCCCGTGATTTGGTTGACAGTCCGACAGGCCTTGCCAACTCGTTCTCCCATTTTGGATCGACGCATGCGCCAGTACAGTCTCTTCGCGATTTGTCGATTGGACATGATCTTTGGTGTCTCCTTGCGTGGCCTCCCTCTTGGTCTAGAGCTGGGCGACTCGTTGTTGAGTTTCGAAGACTCTCCATGAGGCCGTATTTTTGGAGGCCGTCCTCGACGTTTAGGGGCGAGGTTGTCAATCATCGACGCAATACTGAGCTTTTCGTCTGCCAATTCGTCGTAGTCGGCGGTCTGTAAGCGGCGGCGTCGCATGCCAACAAGCATTGTGTGAGTTTGGGTGAAGGGGTAAACAAAGTCAAGAGAGAGTTGGCGAGCATGTGACTGACAAACACACGCGGCAGCCTGATTGTTGATTGTCCCTGCTTAAACCAAGCCACCAATTTCACGCAACCAATCAGTCAAACGAATATGTCAGATACTGCTTCCACAGCCTGGAGCAGATATTGCTGCTTCTGAGTTGAGGTCATGGCACAGTTGAGGTCAATGTGCCATGATCTTAACTCATGCTCATTTCACGAAGCCGGACTCTTCGACGCACATGTGCCTCGTCGTGATTCACCAACTGGTCATCCGACTGTTGAGGGATCATATGACCAGTCAACATCTTTTCGAGCATGCCTGGTGAGTCGATGTGAGGTTTGGGATGCACGTTTATGAGCAAGTCTGAGTTGTTCTGGTAGCAATACTGAGGCTGGCACTCTATTACTTATTAGCGGAACCTTGGGCTGGGGCTCTTAACGGGAGCTAAAAATGCGTCCTGGCCCGCTCACGACTATAACCGATAATCGATAACCAGCCGCCACTAGGATCCGGGACTGGTGTTCTGCCCAAGCTCTGACTCTGCTGTAGCAGGAGTAGGGATTTAAGCTACGTATACGTAAAAGAAATATTGACCCTGAAACGAGTACAGAACCTTACATTGTTCTCATGAAGAAGGGATGAAGATGCATGTTCCCTACCTTTGAGTTTTTATGTGGTAGATGTTATATCGAATCTTATCTCGATGGCGTCTACAAAGCATCAATATGCGAAATTCAACATCCGTGGGTCGTTAGAGGAACCTGAAACATCCCATTACACGCCAAGTGATCTTTTTAAAGAAAGACGCTTTGCAAGCGCTCGTCACTCATTCCACAGAGTCAATCCGTATTGTACCTCGTCTGCTGATCTTCCACTGGCGGTACCTGTGAGATCATCAGTCCAATGAGACCCCACTAGAGCTCCCAAAATAGACGAGCTAACCATTTCAAGAGTCGCCTAATACTTTAAACGCGCGCCTCTGAATCCCAGAGCCCAATCAACGGCCGCAGGGATCCACACTAATTCTGGAGAGAGACTCAACACCATGCCTTTTGTAAGGGCATTCTTAGACGACATACCATGTTTTCATTCATTTTTACTTCAGGAGGATCTCTGTTTCATCTGCCGGTGTAACTATGATGCGCATCCTTGTCTAGTCTTCCCGCTCTTCGTCCCATTGCCCCCCACCTTCGCGCTTCTCTTGTCCTCTGTGCACACCACATGCAATGCGGCGACCCCGTTCATTTCCCCAGGCGCTCTACTATCCCCGCCGGTTGTAATGGGCGAGACTCGCAGCTGCAGATCGGCTGGCTGGCGAGATCTGGTGCCTTTTGACTTGCACTTTGCTAATCCCTCTAGCTCACAAGCTCGGTGCCTGGACCTTGTTTGACAGCGGCACCTAGACTCTGGCGCTTGCTCAAACCCTCTACTGTTCGTAGTAAGGATGAAGTTTCCGTGCATCTCTCCATATTTGCTGTAACCGCTCGTCTCCCTTAACCGCCCAGTTCAAACAGCCGCCTTCTGGACCAATATCAGCGGCCTATTCAGGGAAAACCACTTCTTTTAGACACGAGTGTATTGTTTCATCGTCTTCTCTACCTCTCTGTTCCTGTTTCAGCGTTAGAGCCGCCGAAGACGGTATTGGTCTTTGTCTTTTCCTCAGATGCCGTGATCCACGTCCCGGGGCCTTAAAGCTGCTTCATATCCGGCCTCCATGGCCTCGTCCCTTTCTTCTCCATTCCTCAGACAAGACTCATTTTCCATTATCTCCTTTTTTTCCTTCATTTCCTTTTTCTCTCTCTCGTTGTGGCTCTACATTGGCGCTTTCCAAACCTGTCGCTTTTCTAACCCATTGGTCCTCGTTTCCTTGACTCTCATCGTCTCCTTTTGAACCCCATTCGCTTTTACAGGACAACTTGCTTGGACGAGTTCTCCATTTCTTTTTGGGCCGCAATCTTCAAGACCAGACCAGGCCGGTTGACCCAGCCTTACCCTCTTTTACGCTTAATCCGTAATCTTGTTACAGGATTCACCGTGAATCCCTTTACTTCTCGTTACTACACACCCGTTGCATCCATGATGCCGAAACATTCCCGTGCTCCCAGTGCTCCCCAGAACCGCTATAATGCGGGTATCCCAGTCTCTTTGGCCCCTTCTCCGTTATATACCCAGCAGCGTATGACTGTGCCAAACTACTATGGTATGGGAAGCACTGGAGCATCTTCTCTCGCTCTCCAAACCCAAACTCAGCAACCCACATATGAGTCCTATGACACATCCTCAGCACCCCCCGTCTCTGTGCCTGCGCCTGTCCAGCACCGAGCCAGTTCTGGAGCCTGGACACCCCAGGATGACCAGCAGTTACTCACTGCCAGAATGCAGGGTCTGAACTGGGGACAGATCCAGGCGAACTACTTCCCTTCCAAGACCCCTAATGCATGCCGCAAGCGTCACGAGCGGTTGTTGGAGCGCAAGGGTGCTGATGACTGGGATAACCTCAAGCTTCAGCGTCTGGCCAAGGAGTACATGGCCATGAGAAAAGAGATCTGGAGTGGTCTCGCAGCTCGAACAGGCGAAAAGTGGAACGTAGTTGAAGCCAAGGTAAGCAATTCTCTCATCACCACTTTGTATACATCTTCTAACGCACTATATAGTGCATGTCCAACGGCCTCAAGAATCTGCAAAGCGCCGCCCGCGCCGCAGCTCGTCGCGACCGTCTCGAGTCCGGCGCTCTCTCAGGGTATGACGACGACAGCGGCATCTCCGGCATGGGCCTGACACCGGTTGACGAACTAGACGCATCCTATAGCAGCCCCGAGACCAGCACCTCGTCCGTTGTGGCCTCGGCCAACCACTCGTTCCAGCATCTGCAGCCTCACCACATGGCTGCCGCCGTTCAGTACAGCCTGGGCCCTGCGTATGCCCCTGGCTACGGCGGCCACGGATATTCGTCGAGCGTCAGCTCAAATGCGAGTGCGGGACATTACGGACATCATCACGGCGGACACAGTCAGGGGAACAGCCCTCAGCAGTATCTGACACGACCGCAGAGCACAGATATGGGCATCGGAAATCTTATCAACAGGCCAGGAAGAGGTGTTTAGTTGTCTTACCAGACTTGCTGCATCCTCTTTTCTTCACTCTTCCACCCTCTTTCACGACTTTCACCACAACTTCAACTTCGTCAAACTACTCTAACCATCCTCGCCGTCCTTTCATTTTGTCAATCCTTATAATCAAGCTTTCAAGACCTCTCTTTACTGCATGGCGAGCAGCATGGGTGACACTGGTGTTTCTGGCGCTCCACTTGGCGATTATAACGACAATAACGCTTCCCTCTTCTGTTTATTTGGCGTTGGGTACTTGTTTAATGTTTTTATTCCTTTCCTTTGTTGTTCTCTACTGTTTCAAAAATGGTGGTTAGCAAGAGAGGAATGATCAAGGCACGTTTCCTTTGTATAACTAGAGATAGAGATACCATATGAGCCTGCATGGGGATCCAGCCGCGCATCGTCGTTATTGCGAACAATTGATACTTCTTTCCAAAGAAAGTTTGTTTGCCTCTATTTGGTGCCTGGAATGTTAATGACAGATGATCTACAGTAATTATACATGAGTTGTGTATAAAAAGCGCTACAACAGCCAAGATACTAGATTTACCGCCCATCACATACATACAGTTGTTGTTACAATATTCATTCGTTTATCCTACACGTCATCGTACAGGTCTTTCGCGCTGGAACTGGCTGTTCGCTTTATCGACGGCCATGCTCATCATCTCATCCAGCTCATCCTCCTCCCACTCTCCCTCCTCCTCGCCAAAGACACTTCTCCATACCCGACTCCACATACCCTTCTTGTGCAAAAGGGCAAGGATCATGACACCAGGGAGGTGCCACACACTCGCCCAGAACAAACCTCTCGCGCTGCCTTTCTCGCCCTCGAACCGCCAAAAGCGCACGGATTCTCGAATGAGCCAGGCGTTGATTGGGAAGCTAGTGACGGCGAAGGACCACTCTGTTACTCCTGCGGCGCAAAGAGATAGACAGAGAGGAATGAAGACGATACTGTATCGTAGAGCGACGCGGGCGTTGCGTGCGGGATTGGTCCATGCCAGCATACGGAGGCCAGCCTTCTTGTATTCCTCACGAATAGGCCAGCTGAGGGCCATGAAGTGAGGAAACTGCCATGCAAAAAGCAAACCCGCCATGACCCAGCCACCAATGGATGAGCCGTCGCTGGCGAACAGAAGCTCACGCCATGAGCCGTCCTTAGTCGCGGTCTCACCAGCAGCCGCTGCCCAGCCCATCAAAGGAGGGATACCGCCAACGACGGCACCGATCCAGGTGTTGAAAGCCGTCACAGCCTTGAGGGGCGTGTACATTCCAGCGTAGAGAACAATATTGGCAAATCCAAGCCCGGAAACTGTGGGGTTTACACCAAAGTAAAGAGCACCGACTCCAACGGCACCAGAAAGGACTGCGAACAAGATTGCGCTTCGTGGGGAGATAAGCTTGCGCACGAGGGGCCGGTTTCGGGTTCGGGTCATTTTGGCATCAGTCGACGGCTCGTAAAGCATATTCAATGCATTGGCGCTAGACGAACAGAGCGTTGTACCAACAGTGAGGAATAATAATGTTAAAGGACTCAAACTCGGCGTCTCGGTAGTGCTCGGCGAAAGCATTTCGGGAACGGGGTATAGTGCGTAGGTAGCCATGGCAGTAAGAACGACGAGCATGGTCAATCGAGGTTTCGAAAGTGAAAGGCATACGGAGAGGTAGCGACGGACCGAGCTCGTCTGTGAGGCGGCGTGCGTTGAGAGTAGAGAAGATGCATCTGGGGGGAGTGGCTTTTCGCCTCGAGCAGCAGCGGCAGCGGCTTCGGCTGCAGCCTTTTCGCGACGTTGAGCCTGTCGTTTTCGGTGGGGAGCGATCTCGGGTTCGGCCTGAGCGCTGGAGGTATTTGTCGTAGAGGAAGATAATGTCGAGTCAGGTGTTCCAGAAGCAGCAGCTGCTGATGATGAATAGATGCCATTGGCACGTCGCAGCACAACGAAATCGAGGCATGTTGATCGATCAAAGAGCCTGTTCGACAGGAAGAACGAAGGGGGTTTCCATGGCGTAGCAGCGACTATTCTAGGCGGTTGGAAGACTGCAGCGGAGGACATGCATCGTCTGCTGGCAGGCACCTTAAGGAGGATCTCCACGGCGGGGACGAGACATCTTGGTGGTCGCATTATGGCCTGGCGAAAGGGTTCATGGCCGTGCTGAGCGAGACTCAGTCCATAACCGACACGGCCGAGTGTTGGAGATTGGCTGTGATGGGCTTGAGACTTACTTTTGGTGGAGTGATTTCGACAGGCAGATTCTTGATGCAATTGGATGGATAACCCAATCGGGGAATTCCTGGGGAAGAAACGTGACAGATCACGTGCGATTTCGAGTTGGAGATGACCCCGCTATCGGTCCGGCTGTGCTCATTCCCAATCCAGGGATTCTTATTGATCGCCGCAATATCCCCAACTCGAGGTACTCTTGACAATGGCCTTCAAAGTTAAGGTTATCGACAAGTGCCGACATTTCTCCAATATCGTTCTTTTCAAGGATGAAAGAGCTGGATCAAGTAATATCGAGAGCCACGTCTTGACCCACGCGTTCCAACCCACATGACCGCATCGTCGTCTCGGCATTGGCGCAAAAAGTCTCTAACCCCATCGACTCAATTGAAATGGACCTTTATATGGGCGCTTGGGGAAATCAGTACCTTTTTGTCATTTTCATGGTAGCTGCAACCGAAAAATAGTGGAAATGGAGGCGAGAGGCTCTATTGCTGAGCTTTTTGGGAAGCCAAGCCGAGCCAATGGCTGCTTAATTCTCTTTTAGATGCGTTTATTTTGGGTGGGGGTTAGTCGGCTTGTTGACTTGACTTGAGTAGGACGATTCCATCGGCGAGATCACCGTAGTCAATGGCTCCCACTTGTCAGCCCAACAAAACATATAAGATTCAATAAAGTCTTCCCTTCCTCCATATCATATTTCACCTGATTGATTCATTACCAAAATGACGACATTGTTGGACGCTCTTCGACAAACCAGCCGAGTTGACTGTGACACTCTTGATGCCAATGGTATACCCCAAAGACATACATTTTTAGCAAAACCTCATTGACTGACTCTATCACAGTCGCTCATGAGTTAGGCCCTTTTGTAGATTGCACCTCCAACCAAGTGAGTAGCATCTTGGCTTACGTTTCCGATACCGGTGTTGACGCTTCAGGCAATCGCATTCTCCGAGATCTCGCGCCCACTCGCAGGTGAGCCTCTGCTACACCACGATGTTCTGGTCAAAGAGGCTATTGAAGGCGCCCGGGGTGCGATGAACGAATTGCAAGGATCTGCAACCTTTGAGGAGTTTGTCGTCCAAATATTGGTAAGGCATCAGACATTTGACCAAATGGAACAGTATTGACTTGAGCAGATGGTCAAATTGCAACTGTTGATACTTCCCAATGTCACAGGCTATTTGCACATCCAGACCAACCCGAAACTGTCGTACTCAACCGCTGGTACAATAAGTGACGCCCATCGTAAGCCCCCAGCAGCCTATCTTTAGCACTTGCACTCATAACTTCAAGGAATTATCGCTATCTTCAAGCATCTAGCGCCCGAATTCGATACAAAACGAGTGTGCATTAAGATCCCAGCCACCTGGGAAGGCCTCCAGGCATGCCGCACATTGGAGATGAAAGGAATCGCAACGCTGGCAACAACAATGTTTTGCATGGAACAAGCGGCGTTGGCTGCCGAGGCACAATGCACTTACATTGCGCCATATGTTAACGAGCTCAAGGTCCACTTTGAAGCAGGGTGAGTTTGTATTCTGCCGATCTCCCTCATTCATCTGACAATTGTAGATACGTTGATCACAACAAAGCCTTTGACTTCTGCCGCGAAGCGCAAGCTTATTACATTAACAACTCGTTGCGCACACAGGTTTTGGCCGCGTCGCTCACATCCGTGGACGAAGTCATGCAACTCGCTGGTATCCAGCATGTTACCATCTCGCCGAACCTGCTCAATGGACTGGCTTCTACGGACCTGTCAGCCTGGAACGGCAAACTCGGCGATTACTTTGCGCAAGGCCCCACGAGCAAGAGCTGGGAGGCTAGAGATTACAATACCCTGGTTAAAGATGAAAGCGCATGGAGAATCGCTTTCACTAGGAGCAGTTTTGGTGCAAATGAGGGCAAAATCATCCAAGCCATCAATTACTTCGCCGATTGTCAGGACAAGCTGGAAGAGCTAGTAAAACAACATGCGAAATGATCTACGCATGTATCTGTCAATCGAATTGATATCACAGCCTGGCTTTCACGGACGAGGCTGAACAAAGAAAGAATTTCACAGTGTTATAATGAACGACTTCATTCACAGCTTTTACCATCACCCTCTCGTGATTTCTCAAATGCGTCGAAACTCATCATTTATGAGTGAACAAAGAAGTCGAAACGACTGAATACATGGTGCTATTCATTCTCAATCGAGTATTCTACCAAGAGTCCAGCTTCTTTGTTGGCATTGACTGGGCTTCCCCTCTTTTCGGGGCCAACAAGTCTGGAATGAGGACAAAGAAACATACACACACCCGTTTTAGAAAGAGGCTGACTGTGGCGCAATTACATGGTATGGAGCTTTGGCCTTGGGATGGCTAATTTCGTATTAACAGTTGCTATTGTGATACTTTTTGGGATTGAGCTTTACGACCTGACCATTGGCTTCAGCCTCAACGGTGCCTGTTTCTGACGATCCTTACACATGCAACTGGACGGTGGCCCGCGAGACAAGTAAAGCTTGTAGCTTGATCATGGTTCAGGACTGACTTCACTTCGTCAATTCACTCCGTCGACTGCCTGATAAAATACTCACTCGATCACTTGGCAAAGTTATTTGACTTCAAAGGATGAACGGAAATGCCGGGGAAGGCGACTGATGACACAGACCACCACATCAACTTGTCAAAGAGAAGATGCACCCCCCTTTGTTCTCAACACCACCGCAAACTCCATCGAGCATGTGCTAGGCTGCTAGTTTCGAGAACAATGGCATTGCGTCTAAGTCAGTGCGGTCACCCGAGAGGCTGTACCTGGAGAGACGAGGTGTGCGATTTAACCTGCGCTGTACCCCGTCATTCACTCAGGCTCTGACAGCTTAAATTCTCAGTCTCTTTATCTTCTCTCTCTCTCTTGTTCTTGAAATTGTTCTTCATCTGAGCTCTTAGCACCGACACACACTTCTCTGCTTGAGCTCTGTTTTCTTGTGCCTGTCTTTTGCCTCGCATCATACCCATAGACCTGGTGAAGTTTAGCTCGAGTTCTTATTTTGGATAGTGCACCATCTCATCATTCGCACATTGAATACTCCATCCAGATGGAGAAAGAGCTTCGCGTGTCCTCGTCCTTGGCGCAGGATGAGTATACTCGCCCATTCAAGGACGCCGATGATACTTCTGCACAACGTTTCGACCTCATGATCCACCCGAAGAGTAGATCATGGACGCAGAGGCACGAGTATTTTACCAAAGCTTTGAAGTCAAACAGAACAATCGGCCAAATTATCACAGCAAACTTCACTTACCATGAAGCTCGCCTGTTGAAGCCCTCAGATCGCGCCGACATCAAAAGATTGCACGATGCCAACACCATACGGTACAAGGCTTTGCTCGCTGGTCGTTTTGCGGGTATCGAGGACTCCTTGGCAACAAAGTTCACGATGGCCTACTTCGGACTTCCTGTTGCGCCCATTCCGAATATCCTGAAAGATATTGCCATGATGGTTGGCCTTGAGGAAGAAGAAGTCCCTCTATACAGCATCAAGCCCCCACTGCACTTTCTTACTGCCCACAGCCATCGGAACTGGGGAAAGGATAGCTTAAGAAGTAAGTACCCATACCGATTCCTGTATATATCCTGACTAACATATGAAAGCCAATGAAGACGACAATTACCCCATACCGATCCCAAAAGTAACCGAACCAATCTTAAATCTTCGTGGTGGTGGCACCTACGACGACGACGGCTTTCGTGAGGACTACATCCCCGCGGATGAAACACCGGCCGCCGAGAGTGAGGAATGGGTTTACTTGTATGGCGTGAACGGTCGCATACCCTTTGTGCCTCGCAAGTGGCGGTCCTTTGCGTCTGTTCTTTATCAGCTACTCCGCATTGACAAGTATTCGGCTCGTGAAGACCAGTCGTCGTTAGAGGAAATGTTTACCTTGTTTGTGTTTGATCACAAGGTCGGTAAATCCGAGATGATCCATGATCAACTACCTCTAAGAAAGACAAGTCCTGCGATGGTGCATCTCTTAGGGCATTTCACCGGCAAAGGGGAACACGACCACAGGAATTGCTGTGGTCTTTTCGCCGAGCTGGGATGGACAAAGGTCAACCTGGGACCGGACACATTGGAGCCTGTCAAAGAGCAATTCGAAACAGATGTGCTAAAAATTGGTCGTACTCTTGGGCATATATCGAACGGACCCGAGGAGGAAGCCATCAGCCATGCTTACATCGCTCTCCCCAAGACTAAGAGCGCAACCTTTGTGATCGGGAAGTATGCTTCTGACCAGTATAATGCTCACCTGACTGCCGCTATTGAGATTCTTTTTGGTATTCAAGAGAACGCAGACTACAACCATGCCCTGTTCCGCATATTTGACAAAAAGAAGCCCAAACCTCATTACGAAATTCCCGTCATCTACGGCGGCATGGGCCTCCCTCAGTGGGTATGGGAACTACTTCACCCGCTAAACAGCCCCGACGCCTGCTGGATGGTTGAATGCATGTGGCTTGACGAGGAAGTCGACCCCATTATCCTACCCAATTACTACCCACGGCCTCACCCGCACCTTGTGTCTGCCCACAATGAGCTCGCAGTCCCTTTTAATCAGGCTCATAGCTCGATTATTGAAGCTATCACTGAGGCTCTAGACGCAGACACAGTGAGAAAGGTTGATTCAGTCTTTGGTATCGATGGCGACATGGCCCTTGGCCTTTACGGACCCAACAAAGGCTGGAATATCGACCTCGCTTCCAAGCCTGGTTATGCAGAGCGTTTTGGCAAACAGTTGGAAAGAAAACCCATCTGGTTCTTGTCGCTTGTCGTGAATTGGGTTAATGGCCATTGTCGTTTGCTTCCAGGCTGGTGTAAGGGCGGAGAAGTCTCTGTAGAGATGCCACCTCTCACATCGGACTTATTGACCTTCCGAGAAGCTATCGACGAGCTCTGTCAACTCACCAAGCATGAGAGGGACCCGCATAAAGATTTCATCTTTCTCAAGGAAACCCCTTCTGTGGATAGTCTCCAGGTTCAAGACATGGATTCGCCTGCATATCTGATCACTCCCGATACAACCGAAAACGATTGGCTTTGTATCAGAAGGTGTATCACCTCCCCTGACATCGCCGTGTCCTTTTTTGAGAAGTCAGAGGTTGACTGGACGACTTGCATTGCAAAGAACAACATCTGGGGTCCGCGAGTTGGGAATCACGACATTGAGCAGCCTAAGCGAGACATTCTCGTTTTAAGAGACTTGGACGGTTGTGAAATTGAGCCCATGGCCGAATATCCCAGTGCTCCTATTCCGTTGAGGCCTGTCGCTGCTGTCGATGGCAATGTCAATGACCGCAATGACAGAGTTACGCCAGCACCATCGTCATTCAGGACGTCAGCCTTCAAGACACCATGGGTACCAAAAGCCAAGGCTGAAACCACAAGCGGTTCGTATACCCTTCAGTTACCCAAGACTGCAGTACTTAGTGGAGACCCTTCTCAACGCACTGAGGAGTACGATGTTGGTATTCTGGCGACTTGCCGACCGGAACTGGACATTGGCTATCTCAAGGAAGTCTTCAGGGATCAGTCAGTTTCACCTGCAGTCTCTGAAGGCGAGCCAGATGGCCAGGGCGAGGATGACGAGATGGACGACCCTGGTTCTGAACATGACAACAATGTGGGCGACGACGAAGCTGAAAGGGAAAATGATCGCATGGACTTGGATGACCACACATTCAATGAAGGTCGTGAATTCCAAGATGTCGGTGAAGAAGAACACATTGTGGACTCCTTGCCTGGCCCCTCAATCAGGGCGCCTTGGGCAAGAAACACCGTTGGTAAAGATGATCGAGGCCATACATGGGCAACTCAACCCAGCGTCTTCGATGGCTTCAACCCAAACGATCGGACGTCTATCGCCGAAATCAGTATCCCCATCAACGCAGCTCCCGTGGAGAAGGTCCACCGCACCAGCTTCAACACCGACCTGTTTACCAAAGCCTTCCTCACACCAACTGAACAGGCCGACCTGCAGCGCTTCGGATGGGACACCCGTAACATGCTCCTCAAGCGCACCGTGAAGTGTCCTACCAAGAACTGTAACTTCACCTGCCGTCTTGATGATGAAGACGCCATGGATGAGCATTTCCAGAGAGTGCATCAGTCCCGAAAGTGTCCGTGGTGTGAAGAAAGTCTGTTCGAGTTCTGGGATCAAGAACAGAAGCGCAAACATTTTCGGGATAAGCACTCTCGTGAGATGACGGCCATTCTGGGACTTCCGATTCAACCGTCAACGACGGCTGTTCCACCTCAGCCAGGAAATATGCTCTTGGGGGGGCCTATACGACCCCAGACACAAGGAGCTGTACCACATCAAGGTCATTTTTCACAAAGGCCTTCCAATCCGTTTGGTCGTGACCAAGGAGTACCCCATCCTAGCGGTGCATCTCATCAAAGACGCACAGCAGGCATTGGTCACCCGGCACAGAATGACACTTGGGCTCCCAGTAGGCAAGCTTTTGGTCAACCGAGTACTTTCGGCCCATCAGCTACTGGTGCTGGAGGCAATGCCTTCAACTCAAGGATGCCCAACCTAAAAGGCAACGTCTCTAATCCGAACCAAAACAACCCTACATTTGTACAAGGGCCAGCCCCTTACAATCCATTTGCTTCCTCACCGGCCGCCCCAGCAGTGCCTGTCAACCCCTACCGAGCAAATATGGACAAAATCTTGAAGGAAATGAGGCCTCTTCCAAAGCCTTTACAGCCACCGCGCCTCCTCGCATACCCACTTGCTTGGTACGACAAGCCAGGGCCGCGTGCTTTCTCCGACCCTATCAAGCGATGTTCTTACCCGAAATGTATCAGTCCTAATCTCCAGCGCTTCGGGTCTGATGGCATATGGAAGCACTACAATCTTCACCATCCCAGCCACAAGATGGATGCCTGTCCTTTCTGCGGCCTAAGTTTTACTCTCAGGACTGGCACTGACGCCGACGGCAATCCAATCATCGAACATCGTGATGTCGACCAGTGTATCAAGCACTTCGACTGCCACATCTGGAAACTTTGGGATATCTTGGAGCCGGTTGAGGAACAAACTTGGAGCCTGCCTAAGCCAAAACCTGGTTATCCTTGGACTGTGCCAGCAGATGAGTGGGACAAGATAGAGGCGCGACATGCGGAGCTCAAGAGGACTGGCAATTACGGTCTTCCAACCCTGGCTATGAGAAAGCAAGCTGCTGCTGAGAACACCACTGCCACGCAATCCGAGGCTGTCCAGACCACTGACACTACCACGCGGCCTGAAGGCCCTCAGACCGCTGCTACTACAACGCAACCCGATGCTCCCCAGTCTACTACTGTGCCTGCCGTGGCTCCTCAGACTGCAAATGAGGCAGCTATGGTGACTCAGGCGTTGAAAAAGTGCGCCTACTTTGAGAAGTGCGGCGCATACGTCGGCGCCATGACTCATCAGCAATACCGTCGTCACATACGGGCAAGTCATGGGAAAGAGACGCAGATACCTTCGTCTGGTGATGAAGATTATGGTAATGAGTCCGGTGAGGAAAGACAATCCCGCCAATCAACACCATCTCCTGAAGGCCCAGGCCGCACAGACTCCCCATCGCGACCTTCAACTAAACCTGCAAGTCGAACTCAAGAGGTTACTTTGGACTCCTCGGATTTCGAAATTATTGATGCTCCTTCCAACGATTCTAGCAGTTCTTTGGTAGTGGTTGATAAGCCCCAGATCACCATGAAGACGACCCCCAAGACGGCCCCTAAAACGGCTCCTAAGGTCACCCCTAATCCCCTCCCTGCGAATGATGAACCGGATACTGAGTCGGACGCTGCAGGCCCAAGTGAGACCGCCTCTACAGTCTCCCGGGGTAGACGTTCTACCAAGAAGGTGCCTGACTCGGGTGCCGAAGACCAAAGCGATGCCGCTTCCACGGTCTCTCAGGGCAGAGACTCCACCAAAAAGATAAAGATCAAACTCAACCCTAAG
This sequence comes from Fusarium heterosporum, assembly GCA_013396295.1. Classification (NCBI taxonomy): domain Eukaryota; kingdom Fungi; phylum Ascomycota; class Sordariomycetes; order Hypocreales; family Nectriaceae; genus Fusarium; species Fusarium heterosporum. The sequence goes on along the minus strand of JAAGWQ010000099.1, from coordinate 83,619 downwards.
ACCAAGCCCGCGGTAGCAACATCGGCAGATGATACCCAAGGCAGTGGATCTAAGAGCTCAGCAACTGAAGGTCGGATCCGCACAGCCAAGAAGGCCAAGGCACCTCAACAGGATGGTGAGAGTGACAGCAACTATGAAGACGACGGCGACGAGAGCGACGATGAGGAGCCTGAGGATGGAGCAGTGGTCGTCCCCCGTCGTCGAGGAAGATCTCCAGACTGGGTTAAGAAGCTTGGTCCTGGAGACCCGGATTTTGATCCCGACGATGACATGTACTGCTCAAAGTGTCTCCGCAAAGCGCCTAAGAGGCGAAGCAGGAGCCCTAACCAGTCGTCAAAGATTGGTCGCCAACAGGAACTTGAGGTTAGTGCACCATCTGTCTCCTCTCTAACAAACACTGACACGTCCTAGTTTCACACTGATCAAGAACGTTGCTGTCGTATCCGCAACGGAGAAGGTTCAGCGGATCATCTTCCTAACCGCAGTGGCTGGATTCGCGCCAAGAAACTCCCCATGAAGCTCGGCGATCTCAAGGATAAGTTCCGTCGTCGCTACCCAACCTACGCGCTCACATTATACCCTACCAAGTCAAACCTCGGCAACGCCACACTCTGGCGTGCCGATCCTAACAACGAAGATAACGAGGCATGGTGGGATATCCCCTGGCCTCCATATGAGGGCTATCCTCCATTCCCTGGTAAATGGGAAGCGCCTGGTGAGCCATGGGATAACACCCCAGCTGGTCGCAAGCGAAGAGAGATGTACATCGGCACGCAGGTTTACGATCCTACATATCGCTACTCAAGTGACTCAGACTCTGACGATGAGCTGAGGCCAGACGTGGACGACCTCGCCGACCTCCAGAGCGATATCAGCGCGGGCCAGAAGCGTCGTGCCAGTGCAGCGGCTTCTGGCAATGACACAGATGCACCAGCAGCTAAGAAAGTCAAGAAGTACAAGACCGGTAAGTCGCCCTTGAGAATACAAGTGAATAAACAGTACTGATACTTTGACAGTGGTCAAGACGCCAAAGACTGCCAAGAGAGCTGGTAAGGCCAGCACTCAAGCCTCGCGCACATCGAGTAGGATTCGAGGGCAGAAGCCAAGTGCTTCGCCCGCTTCGTCACAGGCTCTGTCACAGGCTTCTGTTGATCAGGATAAGGACAAAGACGAGGACAAGGATGATGGCAAGGGCAAGGACGATGATGAAGACAAGGATAATGTCAGGGACAATGATGGGATTAAATGGTATTGAGAGGCTGTGGTTTAGTAGAGTTGAATCGTATTGGTTGATTGGTTTTGGTTGAGGCGATGACCTGTTTGACTTTACTGGGTAAGAGATGGTTGACTGAGAGCACATCGGAAGTCATGTCAAAGACAGCAAGTTGATGCTCTTCAGAGTTTATAGACCTTTTCATAGTAACTACATGTTCTCGCATTTGTAAAACCCTAATAATATATTGCCTTAACCGGCAGACACTCCACTGCAACGCCTATTTATCCCTTTGACAACTCTTTCAGAGGTTGTCTCCCAATTGCATGTAAAACGACGACTTACACGCCTTGCAAAATAATCCCGTATTCCTCTAGAAATCCGGGTTTTCCAGCTCATGTTCTTCATTTTCGCCCAAATCTTATCCTCACGTGTTACAGCGCCTCAATCGCATCTAGAAGAACATTCACTCCGTCGTCGCCCATCTCTCCCTTATCGCCAAGTAGCGCGCCTATGTCGCTCAAAATACCAAGTGGGATGTAACATCCCGTCTTAGCCTTCTCCAAACTCTCTTTGAGCCGGCTGGTGTGTTCCCATTCTCTGGCGGCTTCTTCTGCGCGGTCAATCACACGCGATGAGATACCGCACATGGCAGCGCAGTGCATACCGAAACTGCCTTCGGCAACGCCATCTTCCAGCTTGTACAGGAAGGTGATACGCCTCTCCTCGTCGTCAACATGAATCTGCATCCTGCGTGCTCGAATCTCAGGGTGATCCTCAAACTCTGTCGCAAGAGAGTGGTAGTGTGTGGCGAAGTAGCCAACGCAGCCGATGTGAGTAGCAACATGGTGAAGGACAGCCTGTGCGACGGCGACACCATCGTACGAGCTGGTTCCACGACCAAGCTCATCCAGGATAACTAGCGATCGAGGAGTAGCCTCGGACAAAATCTTCTTGGTTTCGGACAACTCAACAAAGAAAGTTGACTGAGCAGCAAAGATGTTGTCGTTAGCTCCGAGACGGGACATGATTCGGTCGACAGGTGTGAGGCGTGCGAATGTAGCAGGAACATAGCAGCCAATCTGGGCCATGATGACAGCAACGCAAGACTACAGATGTTAGAAGTGTATAAAAGGAGGGATGAGAAATGACCTACCATGCGTAGAACAGTGGACTTGCCAGCCGCATTGGCTCCTGTCAACAAGTTGATCTTGGCTTGATCGCCACCAAGTTTGATGTCGTTGGGAATGAAGTCGTCTACTGTGTTCATCATGCAAGGATGTCGAAGTTCCTGGAAGTCGACGTTGCTGCGCTCTTCATCCACAAACTGGGGACGGCAGCTCGGCTGACCAAGAGAGGCCGATGTCTTGGCCAGACTGACCAAGCAATCCAGCTGCGAGATGATCTTGATGGCTTGTAGCCAAGTATCATAGTCAACATCGAATTTCTGGAAGAAGCGAGAGGCGACCTCGCGCACGAGCTGCGAATGTGTTTCTTCCGCTTCTTGAAGCTCCCGAACAAGTTGGGAAAGTTCTGGGAAATACCATCGCTTAACGTCTTTGGTTGCTGACATCTGACGGAAACTTGAGGGGACCTTAACGCTCTTTGGGGCCTCTAGTTGGTAGATCTCTTTGCCGACATCAGTGAACTTGAGGAACTTGCATTTGAACTCCTTCTTCTTCTCTGCCAGCAGTTCCTCGAGTTGTTGCTTGATCTCCTCAATACGATCTGAGCTCTGGTCAAAGTCCTCGTCAATTCCACGTTCGGGGATGAGGAGCTTTTCACCACGGGCCTTTTGTCGGTCGAACGCTGTTCTCCAATAGCTCAAAGGCTCATCGAGATTCGGCATCGAAGAAATGAGGCGGTCGACAAGGCCGTTACCACCCTTGTAGGCCTCAAGGAGACCCATAGTGTACTCAATCTGCTCAAAGCCTTCAAGGACCTTGACGAAGTCCTCAGGTTTGCAAGCGCCAGCGTGAATCCGTGAGATGAGTCGCTCCAGATCGGGCATCTTGACGAGCTGCGAAGCGAATTGTTCACGAACCGTCTGGTCGGCGTTGAGCATCTCGACAGCATCAAGACGTTCGTTGATACGATCAATGCTGCAAAGCGGATGTGCAACCCACGACCGGAAGAGACGCTTTCCAAAGGGTGTAACGCACTTGTTAAGCAAGCTAAACAACGTACCTTCGGAACCACCATTGACTGAGTTGGAGAAGATCTCCAGGTTGATGAGTGTCTGGCCGTCTAGAATCAACGTTCCATTCTTCTGGATGGGATTGTAGAGCTCGAAATTGCCCTGGGACAGGAGGGGCCTTTCAAGCTTGAGGAAACGAAGATATGAGATCAATGCACCTGTCGCCGACATCATGGTATCGTCGTCTCGGAGCGCCTGGAGAGTTTCAGGCCAGACCTCTTCCTCGGCATCTTCAGCCTTGAAGTAGCCTGCGCAGTCGAGCTCCCGGCGCGTCTTGTCTGCATCCCAAAACTCAGTGCCTGGCTTGAGGTGAGTCCAAATTGTGGTGGGACTGGTGTTGTTCTTCAGGATACGTAGAGCCTTGGTAGACAGATGAGACTTCTCAAGGAGCAGTTCTCGAGGGCCGGTTTGAGCAATGAGTGTCTCGAACTTGGTCAAATCGACATCATCCACGAAGCTGGAAAGGTAGAAACGACCAGTGGCAGTATCGGTAAAAGCAATGCCGAAGGCAGGGAGCTCATCAATAACAGATTCTTTGATAGCAACACAGTAGGAGGCCATGTCATCTTGCAGCATGCCACCATCGACAAGAGTTCCAGCTGTCAAGATACACGCCAACTCACGAGTGATGACCTTGTCTGCTTTCTTGCTCTTATCCTGTCGCTCACGCATCTCCTTGCCCAAATTGGTCTCCATCTGATCAACACGAGCGACCTTGTACTGTTTGGCGATGAACTGGTTCACCCAGTGATCGAGCGAGCTTTCGGGTACTCCAACCATACGCATGTTGACTCTGTCCGTCATCTTGAAGTCAAACTCCTGATGACCCACAGTGGCGTCGTTCTCGTAAAGTTCGTAGAACTTGCCCTTCTTGAAAAAGACAATTGTGTCCCATAGATCCTGCTTGATCTTCCAATATTGGGTCTCGAAAGGCGAGAACTTGTTCCAAGCAGCAGGAGGAATGTAGATGGTTCGCTTGTCGTAGTCTGGGTCACTGGGCTTTCGCTTCTCCTTGTCCATGATGTTGGCAAGCCAAGTATACCTCTGGTCAGGGTCTTTGGTATGTGCCTTCTCCTTGTATTTGGGATCTTTTGAGACAGCCCTTGCTGCAGGCGTGACAACGGCTTGTTTGTCGCCGGATTCAGGGTTGTAGTTCCATTGAGACGCAGTAGAGCCCCCAACATCATCCATAAACTCGTCTTCCTCCAGGATACTATCCTTGATATCGAGCTCGGGCGAGGGTATAGGCGAGGATCTATTGGAGCGCTTTCGGGAGGCTGCGGGCTTTGAGGGTCGCTTTCGCTTCTTGGATCGAGAAACATCTTCGTCTGACTCCTCGCTTGCGATGAAGTCGTCCATAGTATCTGCAATTGTTAGAGATGAATCGAGGGGCGAGACAAGCACATACCAGTATCTCCACCTTCCGCTTCTTCTTCCTCGTCTTCTTCGTAGTCATCCTCATCCTTTACAACTTGTCGGGGCGCTCTAGATCGCCGGCGGGAAGCAGATGCACCGCCAAATTGGAATGGCTCGTCTTCATCGGAGGATTCGGCATAGCTAACAACCTTTTTGATCTTGGGGGCGTGAGTGAATGGGCTGGGAGAATCTTCTGGGGGGTCTCACCTTTCGAGTCGGACTGCTCGGAAGAGCGTCGTGCTTCATCTTGGTAGACGACTTCTTTTTTCTATGTCAGCTCTTGCCGCGATGCGTAATGGAGGAGTGTTCACGTACCTTTGCGGTCGCATCAAGATTCTCTTGCGAGCTCGGGGGCTCGATAACGTCACTATCAGGGACGGGCGTTGTTTGTTTGACGGTGGCAGTTGGTGTCGGCTTGGGCCTGGAGAGGGGAATCGCCTTGGGAAGAGAATTGGCTTTTGTTGTCTCTTTCAAGCAAGAAGACTGTTTGTTGGCGGGAGAAGCCTTTACCAAAGGTGATGATGCGGCAGCGGGGGAGGAGGGCGGAGCTTTTTGGAAGAAGGAAACGATTGAACGTTGTTTAGCTGAAGAAGTAGGCACAGGAGTTTTAGTCGCTTTTGCGGGCGTTCGCGCCGGTGTTGTTCGTTCGCTGGCCATGGTGAGTTCGACAGTGGTGAATCGCTCCAGCAAATGCTTCGATTAAGGGTGCTGGACGCTGAGGCAACGGACTCGACAATCGTGAATCAGCTGAAAGGCGAGGCACAATACTCAGTAAGGCTCGGAAGTCAATGAGCAAAGAATTAAAAACGATCGGTAGCAGAACAAAATTGAAGATAGGGTCAATGAGGTGGTGAAGTAGGTTGGAGATGGGAGATGGGCGCTTCAGATTAGATGTCCGTGGTTGTCCTAAATTGACATCGGCAGTCGCGTCGCCGCAAAGTTCAGGTACGGCAGGTACAGGGTTCACGCGTCCTCACGCGTTAATTGGAAAGTGACAGGGCAACCAGGGGTCGCACTGGGCAGGGACGGGAGGCACGGTGTGGGGCTTCGTCCGCTTGTTCGGTAGTCCTTATCGTACCAATCACCACAGATCCCAGACTTTTGTAAAGTGGCTACCCTATATCGTCGATCTAACGAGGACTGGCAAACTGGGTGTTTTCTCGATTAAATCAAGATCAAGTACCTTCAGATAGGTGTCTTCAAGCCCTCTTTATTCCTGGAGCTTGACTATATATGAGGAACGTTGGGCGCTATCACTGACAATCTCCAACTAATGTTCACTGTAGGGGCCGAAATTGATCCTGGGGTGACACAGAATCCGAATGTTGACAGGCCAACATAACATGATTAATTACAGCCGTCGCGACACACTCACACATTGCGATATGGTCCCCATGTATCTATCACCAAGTTCCATTATCTCCTGCACGTCGGAAATTAGCTGTATTTTATCCCATTTGCATGTTTTACGTGGCTAGTCACCTACGCCAGAAGATCTCGAAAGTCCAAAACCAGGCCTTTTCTTTATGGTTGTGGAAGAGACTAAAAGTGGGTTTTGCTGAACGAGAATGACAGCCACGCCCTTGCAAAAATGGGTTACTGAACCGCCGGCTACATAATAAACCGCGTATCAATTAAATCTGGCTAAGTAACTATTCCCCCTCATTTGTCCTGTGCAGAAAGCAATCACCCGTTGAACTTTCTAACTTTGAACGGGCTGGCACTAGCCTCAGGCCCCGTGCACTTGTTCGCTAGCGCAGCCTTACCCTCGGTACTAGTAGCACTCACACAATCGACACCAATGTCCTTGACACCATCACACAGAATAACCGGCTTTCCACCGCAAGGGGTGGTGATGTTGAAATTCTCAAACTTGATGTTCTCGCAAACTGCGTCCTTGCTGGTGGAGCAAGTCAGACGAGCAACGGCGTTGCCATACTTGCCGGAGCTGTAGCCGGTGAAGTTGGAGAACAGGATGTTGGAGATGTTCATCTTGGAGGGGTACTGGTTGCAGGTGGTGGCGTTGATGTTGAAGTAGCACGAGTCGATGAAGGCTGTGTACTCGTTGTTACCACCCCAGAAGTTGCGGAATGTCACGTTGTCGATGAAACCGTAGCCGATGTCAGGGCCGGCCCAGGTCTTGAGACGGGAGGCGTGCTGGCCGTTGAGCATCCAGAGGTTCTCAATGACAACGTCCTTGACAAAGGACATCTCGCCCTTGTACTGGCCGAGAGAGCCGATGGACTGACCGTGGGTACCTGGTGCTATTAGCATTGATGACATTAACAAAGGCTGTGAACTTACCGTTGCAGTACATGGTGTCGACATGGACATCTGTGGCATTGCTCTTAGGCGAGAAGCAATCATCGCCAATGTCAACCCAGGCACGCTCAACCTTAACATGCTCGACGTTCAAGGAGTCGAAGAAGTCAGTGTTCTTGGGAAGAGCTGTAGCATTGGTTGAGCGAGCAGTGCAGACAATGTCCTTGAAGGAAATATCCTTGGCTAGATTGTGTCAGATTTGATAATATGAAAGAATGTGTCTGACTTACAAGTGACGACGAAGTTGGTCCAGCAGGGCGAGTCCTTAAAGTGGATACCCTGGATATCAAGGCCAGTCGCATTCTGAGCATAGAAGAGAATAGGTCGAAGGTAAGCATTGTCTTGGTCGAGAATCTCCTTGCCGGCGAACTCTGAGTAGTGTTAGTATAAATATCGTAAATGTCACTAGAGAGTCATACCGTTCCACCATCTCTGACCGTTGCCGTTCAGAACACCCTTTCCGTAGATCTTGATGCGTTCACCACCCCACTTCCAGAACATGATTGAGTTCTGCAATATGTTAGCCTGTGGATATTGACATGTGAAAGATACGTACCTGGAAAGGATGGGTAAAAGCATTTTTCTGCCAGTAAGCAGTGTCATTGGTAAACTTGATCTCACCATCAAGATGTACATGGACATCATTCAGGAAGGTAAGATCCAGAGGCTTTCCAATGACATAAGTGTGACCCTTGGGGAGATGAAGGGTGCCTCCATTGTTGGCCTTCTTTAGACCCTTGTAAAACTCGGTAGAGATATCATCACCGTCGTTCTTGCTGTGCCTGATAGTGACGACCTTGCGATGGTTTCTCTTGACAGGGTTCTCATAGGGATGCTTGGCGCGGAACTCCTCGACGCTTCGGGGAACACCAGCGGGAAGCTCAATTGCCTCGGCAAGAGCACCAGCGAAGAGGGAGAGGGCGGAGAAGAAGCTGGAGACCTTCATTGTGACGAATCTTGACCTGGATGAAGATGAGTAGCTTGGGGCAAAAGAGAAATGGTCTTGGGCTGTGAAGAGTTCTTATACAAAATGGACTGCATTGCCTGTCATTTCGGGATGGAGTCCCAATACAACCCGTCTCCACCCCCAGTCTGTTCTAACCAACGTTTATCTGTGCTTGGCGGATCCATTCCGAGATGCAATGGCACTGACCTCATGTCAACCCCAGATGAAGCTTGTGAGCAAAAAAACCCGCCTTCATAATTAAGCGTCGTAGCTAATTGAGCTTAAACTCGTTCCTAGGAAGCCATCCCATTGGTGGACACTAGATTATCCGCGGCTCAGATATCCCGTGGGACTCGATTTCCCCATCTTAGCTCGCTGATCATTCACCCCACCCCCATTCACTTGAACATTCCCCCGCAAACCCCAAATCTAACGGGGATCTTGTCGGTGAAAAGATGCCAGATCAATCAAAGTTAGTGCGAACCAAGTTACATATTAATTGTCAAATTAAGGGACAGGGTCTTTAATCGTTGTTTTGGAATGAGCAATCTTTGACGGTCTGGCTTCTCAAGGGTCCTTACCATTAAATGCTTTCTTATACCTGGCCTTGTTTCAGGCTGGGCGCTCCGTACAACACTAGTAGGACCGACTCTTCATGAGATATGTTGTGCCACTATAATATCAAAAGGTCACTTCGATTGATATTCAGCATCATGATGTCCTTCCTCATTGAGCCGCATCCAACATATAATTACTGTCATAACTTGTCAACTGAATAAGAAGCTCTATGAACCCTGTGACACCGTACTCCGTCTAACCCTGAATATCAAGAAACGTATTTAGTTTGTCTGTGAGCTTTCTTCAACAACCCTCTCTCGCTCTCTTTGAGCTTTCTCATCCGCCGTAAGATCAGCCTTTGCCGACTCCATCCTCAAAGTAAAGAATATCAGTAGAGAAACTGCAGCAAGTCCTGCACCAGTCCAGAACCCAATCTGATACTGACTTCGCTGACTGACATTCTCCGCCCCCTTGATGTCTTTGTGTACGGAGACTGCCATCTCACCAACTCCCAGCCAAAAGGCCATACCAAGGTAGAGTAGGCTGGTTATTAGGGCACCTGCCACTGCTTGGAGGTGGCTTGGTAGAGATGTCGTGATGAAGACATTAGTGACACTGAAGGCAATGTCAACTCCAATGGTAGCAAGAAGCATAGCTGGAAAGACAAATGCCCAGTATAAGTAAGTGTTGGACTTCCCGCCGTCGGGAATGAGGGCAAACAAAACACTCGATCCAAGGAACCCCAAGCCGGAGATAATCAACAGTAGCTGTCCGCTTATGATATGGAGAACAAAGCCACCAATAATAGCTAGCACAAAGCCACCGGCAGCTAGAGGGATGAACCATGCAGCGGTCAGTAGAGGTCCTATATGCAAGACCGATTCAATACTAGAGATTATGTTAGAAGAATGATTCAACGGATTAGTGGAGTATTGCTTACTGGAAGCTGGCGAAAAATAGCCACAGACCGAAGCACCCGTACACGTTGAATAGTGCAAAGACCAGCCGAGTCATATACTTGGTCTTGAATACCTCTGCTGGCATGAGGGGTTGACTGGCTTTCCATCCTTCAATGTAGACAAATAGCGCAAGGAACAGAATACCCAAAACCAAAGTCACATAGATGTAAGGTGTTCGCCAACCCTGAGGAGCATTTCCGCCATCTGTCAAGGCAAACACAACCAACGAAAGACCTGGAACGACTGTAACGGTCCCCCACCAATCCATCTTCAAGTCCGGCTGCGTATCTCCCTGGCTCTTTGGAATAGTCAAAATACCAGTGGCGAAGATGCTGACACAGAAGAAGGCTCCAATAAAAAAGTACCATTTCCAGCCGAGCACCTGCGCAGATAGTGCGCCGAAGAAGATTCCAAAGTAGAAACCAATACACGAAAAAGCACCGAACATGCTGAAAACAAGATTCTTGCGGGGCCCGGGACGGTAGATGCGTGATATAATGGCAACACTCGACGGTAGAAATGCTGAGGCTCCTAAGCCCTGCATGGCGCGACAGGCGATGAGCATTGTAGGATTCTGACTGAAACCAGCAATAATCGACCAGATAGTCAACCAAGCATGTCCGCCGAGGAAGATGAAACGACCTCCGTGGATCTCCGATAGACGTGCGAAAGGAAGCAGCAGTACTGCCGTAGTGAGATTGATAACAGCAGCAGGCCACGTGCGAACAGAGTCTGGTATCTCGAGGGTGATGGCCAGCGAAGGCAGGATGATGTTGAAGCCGGACACGAAATATTCACTGACCATCATCGACCCCACGATGGCAAAGATGAAACCCAGCTCTGACAGTAATGATGAGAAGCATGCTGGGCGTTCGCGACCTAGACGGTCAAGTTCTTTCTGGTCAAAGAGGGAGGGCTCGCGTGTCTGAGGTCCTGAATCGAGGACACCGCTGGGAGTGTCGTCTTTTTCGGACATGATTTGAAGAGGTTCGGCAAATGGATGTGATGTCAGGAAGACTCTTATCAGGTCATGACGTTATCGCCTTGGGTGTGAGTTTTGATATATGAATGAGACGCAGTAGCGAGGCTCAAAAGCGCAGTTCGGGACAGCGATTATATACTTCTGGTCCAGACCGTATCGCAAAAAGATTACATATGAAGAACTAGACCGACCTCACATCGGAGTCATCGATCAACCAGATGAGGAAATAATTTAGCAGTAAACAGATATTCGGACTTTCGGACTCAGCTAACCTTGAAGAAGAATAGTCTGGCTTAAGTCAACGAATAAGCTTAAACGAACAGTCCATCTGTTATCTTGGCAGAGGGGTGACGTCTGCGGGAACAGGCCGGACAGAAGTTACCGGCGAAAACTGCCCCAAACAGTTAGACTATAGCCTACACGTTGATTAGCAATCCAATCAGATAACCCCGAAAGTCCGATATCATTGTCCTTGCGATTATGGATGAGGCCAAGAGTGGGTTTTGCTGAACACGAACGACAACCGCGCCCTTGCAACAATGGAGGCATTGAGAGATGGATTATTCATAAACCGCGTATTGAAACCTCGTATCAACTGAATTTCATTGTAGGATATATTTATTCTGACTAGTCTATCAGAGAAGTACCTCATGTATAGACATGTGTTTTTAGGACCTCTCAAGGTGTCGGCAGCTTAAAGTGAAACTGTAGAAACTTGTACTGCCTTTCAACCCTGCGATCATCGCGATAGTCTCTTTATAATTTTTATGTTCGGAAACACCCTTGTGCGCGTCGACTGTGTCCCAACCAACAAATCCCATCAGAACTGCCCTGGGCTGTCCATCTTCTTCTCGAGCCGGAAAGTCCTTTTCCACACCCCAGCCATAAGCGACTTCCGTCACACCAGGGTCACATTCAAAATTCTGCGTGAGAATTTCTTTGAGTTGTAACTCTAGGGACTTCTGGTGCTCCGGTGAAATATCCTGTGGAAAGTACACCAGCATAACCTCTGTCATAGTGGACCCCAAAACATTGGACGAGGGAAACATTTTGACGTGTTTGGTGAATTCCCCACGAGTACAAATCTTGGGAATGTCCTTGACTGCATCTGCGCCATATCTGGAAGAGTTAGCGTTTGATGGAGAGCGAATATGGTGCTGCCTACTCTTGGGCAAACCTTTGGTGTTGCTCGATAGACTCAAAGTCGAAAAAGCCCCAGACTTTGGACGCATCCACAGATTCCAACCCCCAGAAGACCCGCTGAGGGCCCCCAGGCTTACTGAGAACAGTGTTCCATGTCCCAGTAAGTATTTGACCTTCTGGCGTGGAATCGTTCATGATGTCCAAGCCCGGTTTGACAACCATGCAGCCAACCTCGGTGACAGTCATTCTGAGAGTCGTGTACGGTATGTTTTCTTTTTGGCTTATTCGACTAAGTCAGCGAAAGGAAGAACGACAATAATATATAGAATGATAGAATTTCGCTGCCTGAAATGTTGTTTATATATTTGTTGATGCCTAAAATTCTGAGGCCTAAGTTATTTCGTTGCCTGAAATGTATTGTGGATTGTCGTTAATCGCCAAATTGTTGACCGGGATTTAGGTTATTCGGAAATAGAGAGTTGGGAAAATACCATGTATTTAAATCACGAATTATTCCGTATTCCGCAGATTGCAACTGAATGTATGCAAAAAGCCACACTGCAATGACGCACGCGTGCTAACAAATCAGGCGACCAATGATAACAACCCTTCTGATTGGGATTGTTGACTGTAATTGTGATTGTGCCTCACGATGCGACGTGGACGTGTTGAGATATTACTGGTGGCCTGATTTCTACTGTCCGACATTTCCATCTGCTTGGCTTTATCATTTTCTCTACTCTTTCTCCCTTTCACCCTGTTTCTCCCACTTCGATTTGTATCTTCCCGTCGCGGAAATTCCTCATCATGGCCGAGCTTGCACTCGCCATTATTCCAATTGGCCTCAAAACATGTTCAGGGTTGTTGAGCTATGTTGGTGGAATCAAAGACCGAGACGATGCTATTGCTCGCCTGGCGCGTCAGATCGAATCCCTCGAGGGGAGCTTTCAATTGCTTGACACGTTCTTGAAGCGTGGGCAACTCGATCCCGCCACTTCCCCAGCAGCAGCCCACGTAACTCGCTGTCTCAAGAATTGTGAGGATGGGTTAGATGAGCTCAAAGTCCTCGAGGAGAAGCTTTCATCCTCAACCGCGCTAGACCCCAAGACAAAAGACAAGGTGAAAGATTACTATCGCAAACTAAGTTACCCACTGCAGCAAACACAACTCAGGCAACTGGAGAACACTTTGGATAATCTCTGCACCCCACTCAGCCTCGCTATCCAGAACCTTCAACTGTGGGTCATCCTCCTCGTCTGTTTGCTTACTATAGCTTATGTTTGTTAAGAGAGATGCAAGTGACAAACTCAAGTTCTTTAGTCCAGCATACCCTCAGATCACAGAAAACAGATGCTGAAATTATCAACCTCTCGAATGCAATCAGCGACCTAAATGCACCCATATCTATTGTCCAGTCACAACTTCCAGCCATCCAGACATCAGTCGACGCGTTAGCCCCGCAAATCAGTCTCATGATTCAGGCGCAGTTCAAAACTCAAATGGAAGAGATCAAGTTATCATTTCAAGCAGCCGAGTTCGCATCAACACAACGACGCAACCCTCAGACAAGTGAGCTACTGTCGAGGCTAAGTATTGATGATTGCAACCCTGTTCAAACAATTTACAAACTTGCCTCCAAACCAAGTGCACTCACAGCAGTCGCGAATTCGCTTGGAACATGTCAATGCCGAGCAAGACGACTCTATAGTCGTCGAATGTTTAAACTTGGGCCCCTGTGTCTTACGGACACGGCTAGCTCTGACATTCCACACTACAAAGACTGCGATTTCTACTCAGCTGATCTAAAATCCTCCCGGACACAGGCGCTGAGGTTCACTGGCCTCACTGGGTTGATAGGAAAAGCCATCGAAATTACTTTCTGTTCAACTAAAGGAGCAGGGGCCTTTAGCATCAGTCCCTCGATCGTTTACTTTGCGATAGTTGACGAAGACAAAGCTCCAGCATTTCGAGCTATCTCCTTAGTCGGTACACTCATAGGGTTTCTTCAAAACCAGGAATACCGAGAACGCGTGCTCCGGGAAGGAATTTGGAAACTAAAAGAAATATTTCGTGATGGAAAAGGGAGACCTACTGACATTAACGACGAAGGTGATTCACTACTTCACAAGTTGGCCCATGATGTAAGTTCGCTATGCAAACAACAACAAAAGCAAACTTCTCTTATTTCTGTAGATTGTTATCTACGGTGGTTTGACACGCAGGTCTGATAATCAAGCACATTCGTTGTTTCAATTTCTCGTCAACATAGGGGTCCCCACAGATGCTCTTGGGGCCGGCAATTGGTAGGTCTCTTCAACACTGACGCGAGCTTGGGGCTAAAACCATCTAGCTTGGCGTTCCACATAGCGGGTAGTAGATTATCCGCACCAGCATCGGTTCTCCGACTATTGCTGGCTGAAGATGCAGATATATCACATCCGCCAGTAGCACCTACGATAATTCCAACTCTTTTCATAAATCAAGACAACGTGACTATGTATGATCGCGAAAATCCAAAGTTGATAGAAGGTGTGTAGCATTTATGCCCCTTTGTTAAGCATGGCGTTTCAGTTTGTTAAACATTTCCACAGCGCTATTTGAGCCTTTGGGTGTAGCAATTGTCCGAAATGATGTGAGGAGAGTGGCAGATCTGGTTCGGAGATACCCAGAGCAAATTGGCGAGGTAAATGGTCATTGTGGAACTTATTGCTCTATGGCTATTGAAAACCCGGCAATCTTGAAGCTCATCGTCGATCAAGCGAGCCCACTTCAACTCGTTGAACGCAGTCGAACGATCTGGGGTGAAATTACACCTCTTGGAAAGGCAATGAGACTCAGCGGCAAGATTTGTGAGAATAGAAAGGGCACAAATGAATCTCCTTGCCCGTGCATCGCGGCAGTCAAAATTCTACTGGATACAGAGTGCCCAATCATACCGCACATTGATTTGCGGCCACGGTGCTTTGGAAAGGCTTCTGAACACTGCAAAGCTCTAGTAGCACAGGAACTGCGAAACAGAAGACGAGAGTTGAGAAGCCTGGCTCGAGAGAAGCTATCTTTAGCAGAAAACTGTCGCTTTCGCTGGTCTACTACTGAACTTGATTACGAAGCGAAGCAATTGGACCGACTGCTTTACCAGAAGAAATTTCACACCTTCGGACGTCTGTCAACCGTCGCGCCCACCGACATGGCTTGCGTCACTACAGATAAATGGGAGATCGACAGCATATTTCGTTACCTAGCCACCCCAGAGGATGCATCTATTTTCTGGGAACTCGGTTTTCGCGACATGAGTATTGACAGGCAGTATTGCCTCGACCACAATGTTCACGTTTGGAATAGTGAGAATTACAATATATTTGACCGTCCCTTATCGCCGTCATACGCACTCTGGCTGATCGACCATTGTCCTTGCCTCTGGCAGTTGATATGTCAACAGCATAGGCTAAAAGGATCTGATTTCATCTTGGCCGATATCGTTGGGTGCTATAATTTGATGGAAAAACATCATTGGGCCTTTGACGCCGGCTTCCCTCACGTCGCTACTATCATCGGTCTCCCAACAACTGAAAGTACAGATAGCTGCAACTGCCAGTGCTCAACAAAAGGCTGCAAACCGTTTGATTTACTATTGAAGTGGCTGATGATGATGCCACAATGGTTGAAGGAGCTAGTCCCACAACGGGGTCGAAAGCGACTACTGACACAATTCTTGGAAAAGTACAGCAAAGTCTTGGACTTGGACCAACACACTGCGATAGTCCGGCAAACGAGCTTTCAAGCTTTAGACATGCAACATACTTGTGTCAACAGACCTCGCCACTCCTTACAGGGTTTCGATCAACATTATGATGACGACAAAGATGAGGCTTTTGACGAACGAGATCTTGAAAAGGGAGATCATCTCGATTCTTTGGCCTCGGAATTCAAAGACTTTATGCTCAGGGAGTGCAAAATTACAGATTATATGACCACAAATGAAACACCAAGCCGCGGAGGGAAATCTGGTGATCGAAGCATAATCAATTACCAACGCGTACTCGAGTTCTGGAACGACATTTGGCCTATAAGGATACAGCAGATCAAGGAGGAGCTAGAAGCTGGGTGGAATCCCAAACTACAGGTATTGAACGATCTAGGTATTTCTCTGAGATATGAAGGCGGAGACGAAGAGAAAATTGAGGAACATCTTAGATGGGTAAGAGAATATCTTGACCAACCATACTCGTTTGAAGATCGGGAGGCGCTTGAATTCAGAGAATTCAAGGAGGAGCTCGACAGGATCTACTAAGACGGTAGGGATCAGAATAACATACTTCTATCTTAACACTAAGGTTCTGTCAGGTTTATCTCTTCCGCAATCACAAGACATCCACGAGTGACTAGTTCCACTTGACCCAACGTACATATCAGACACATACATCTAGACTAGGTGAGGTAACCATGAGAAGGACTATGTTATTCCGTAATCAGTCTACTTCTCTTGAAGTATAGCCGCCTTATTGACCTCCTTGGATGCCTTGTGACCGCGAAAGAGATATTACTGGTCATAACCCTCTTGACCAGGGCGCACTAATGTTTTTCAAGTATGCATCGCGAATCAGCCTTACAATACCGTCCACGTTATGGAAAGTCAGGGTAAATAGGTATTAGGAATACAGCTAACAAAGTTAACGTCAAGTGTCAGCCCCTTGGATTAAGAATTGATTCGGAATCATCTTCTCATGATGCTCTAGATTCACCGACTTATTCACCATCCAACTGCCCGACCGGGGCACCAGCCAGTGGGCGGTTAATGGCGACCTGGCTTGCTCAATAATCAACCCTGTGCAACTACGCCTCGTTGGCCCACAAGATCAGGTGTTGTTTCATTTTCGTAGTAAAAGGGGCATCGACGAATTATTTCTTCTTCTGTTAAACCCACTTGTACTGATCATATATTCACCTGTGGATGATACTCACCGACGATATGACGACCCAATTTCCGGTTCTCACAACAACCTTCACGCCCGCAAAGTCATGCCTCTAGTATTCAAAGCATAGATACACCGGTGATGAACTTACATGTCTGACTGGCGGCACCGGTGCGCCAAGTGCGTGCACATACATGCAGTTGGGCCCCTCAGGAAGCAACTCCGATTGCTTCCCAAGCAGCTTAAAACTAGGTTCAACATTCTACTACTTTCCCGGTATATGTCCCAGCGGATTCGAAGTGGCATGTAATTCGACCTTCGGCAGCGAGATAAGAGCGACATGTTGTCGAAGGCACGCAGCCAATGGCTGTCGACGGGGCGTGCTGACAGTGATTTAGTTCATTTAGTTGTCAAACAGAGGCAGGCTGGCCTTGGTACAGCACTGATCTTTGTACCATCGAGATCCCACGTACAGTTGATGTGATAGTTTATGACTCAGTTATTGGAGGAGACTGGGAAATGACCACTGTTAGCGGAGCTGCGGCCAATGCTATTGGTATTCCTATTTGATGGTATTCCTCCGATTTTGCGTCTACCACGACTGGAGCCAGGACCTTTGCAACTGGTAGTGCAACCGGTAGTGCAACCGAGACGGATTCTTCTTCAATCAGCACTTCTTCAAGCGATCCTTTGTCGGGCAATGGCGGGCTGAGTACTGGAGCCTTGGCAGGCATTAGAATCGGTGTTGGAGTTGTAGTCTTTGCTGGATTTACCGTATTAGGCTGGTTTGTGCTTCGAACAAGGAGGGCTAAGTAGGGAAATACTACCGGTGGAGGAGGGGGGGTTAGGGAACCCCAAATGCAGCAGCAGCAACAGCTGCAACACCCATGGGAACTTGATAGTAGCGAGGCTATGGCCCGGGCAAGCTACCATCAGACAGTGTGAGTTATGTTAGTTACAAATGAAGGAGGGAACTTTAGGCGATCAAATCATTAAAGTGTGCAACTTTTTCTATGCTATGTGAATTTCAGATCCTTCATGACCTGATTGAGATCTATAATCCTTTTATTCTGTTTGATTGATTGGTCCCCATACGTAATTCAATCTTCTGGATATTATGGATTCTCCAACTATCACACCATAATATTCCCTTACTTACTATTTGCCCCCATGGTGAAAACTATCAGTGTGCCAAAGATGAAGAAACGAGGTTTGGGGATGATGTAACAGGAGAGGGTGCAGCCTAAAATCGATCCACTCAGCCAAGATTATGGACGAATCAATTCGTTCATCAGCATCAGTCAGCCGCTGGGACCTCCTTCAATTTGTTCACTTACACGCTTCAACATCAATCAAACGCAGCATCTGTCTTTTCCAGATCTACCACAACGACACGGCACTGGAAAGAGGTCACGAAGAGATTCAACCGACAACAGAATGGATATATTCGCGGCCGTTAAGCTTATAGATTTAGATCAGAATTTCGAGTATAAAGCGCTTGGCTTACACACGGCACAGGTTGGAACTTGTGGCCTGAGGACACCACATCCTTCTGCATCTATATATACCACACCCACCTCCTCTCTCAGTCACTCCCCCTCTCTTCTTTTATCTCCATTCCATCATCATTGAATTCCAGGTTCACCCCTTCATCAATGGTCAGGACCAAACAATCACCAAGACGTCATCAACCAGTATCTCAGTCTACTACCAAGCCTCAACCCACTTACACCATGGCATCCTCCGGCAGTGTCTTTTCCGAGACCCTACGAGAAATCACAAACACCAAACTCCAAGAACTCTCCAAGCGGCGCTCCCACTTTGAAGAAGCAAAGTCTTCCCTTCTTGCCTCTATCGACAACGAGAAGGATGCTGTCAAGCGTCTTGTCGCTCTAAGCAAGGGCGTCAGGGACTGCTTCTCGATCAAGCTTGATGAAGATCAGAAGATCATCCTCGGCCGCACCAAGTTCAAGCACCTCGAGATCGAGCTCAAGAACCTCGGCCGTTTCTTGGACCAAGCCAAGACCGACCCCTCCGTGTCACCCAAGATGCTAGCTGCTTGTGAGCAGTCCCTCATCCGACAGCTGGACATGCAAGCTCTCCAATACCAGTATGCATGGTTATATGGAGAGCTTGTAAATGAGTGGCTGTCCGGAGATAAGAGCAAAGACCCAGAAGCAGACGTCGAAATGGGTGAGGCATTCGAGGATGTTGGCGATCAGGCTAAGCTTCAATCCAAAATCGACTGGGAGAATACCGTCTTCGAACCAGCCGAAGTAGATACCAGTGCTATCAAAAAATACCTAGATGCTCTTTTCGGTATTGGCAACAAAGAAAAATGGACTATTACCGATTCCCTCAGACACCTTCGAAGCTCTGTCTCAGAACATGAGGGACGTGTCTCGGCACCCGACCAGTTCACCATCGCCGCTTTGAAATGGATCATCCCGAGCCTTCATGCATCTGACCTTCTCTCCAACGAAAAGCGAGAAGTTCTTAAAGACTTTGAAAACAACGATATGATCCTCAAGGAGATCGCCGACGTCCTCAACATGCGTATCAATGCTTTGGACTCGTGGTCCTGGAACTCTGAGACCCCTGTAAATGTCTCAATGCAGAGGAAGATATCTGGAGTTTACAACATTCACATGCACGAAGACCTTCTTCAGGCAATCTTCCTTCAATATATTGGCATCAAGTGGAGCGTCTCGCTCAAACGCGCTTTCAAGTCATTCCGTGACTCTGACGCCTGGAAGTCCACGCGCCAAGATATCCCTCGCAGCGACAAGAACCGCATCGGATATTACCTGGGACCTCTTCGAGACTCGCCTTGTCTACAGAGTGAACGAAACAAAGTCAACGAGGAAAGATACTTCATGGCTCAGCTTATGAATTATGAGCACGAAGTGACAGCAGCTGCCGATGGCGATGAGGAGGCAGACTACGAGCAGTTTTCTGTACAGAGCACTAAGAGGCAGCCGGTGACGCAGCTGGCTCGCGCGCAGTTGGCTAGTAAAGCACCACGCAAGTCACCTGGGTATGGAAGGGGAGGTGCCATGAGGCACCGCAAGGTTGCTATTGATTACTCTGATGAGGAGGCCGAGATGGATGGTGACGACAATGATTTTGATGAAGATGATGACGAGGAGGACACTAGCCGCAGTCCAATGGCACTCAAACAGACACTTCTTCATCTCTTGTCGACAGAGGTAACCATCAACACCCATCTTCACGGCGAGATAACAGCATTACATTCCGTCTTTGACGACTGGAACCCGAAGCTGCCTCACGACACCGTCTTAGCAATCCTCAAGTACATTGGTGTTTCTGATACGTGGCTCAACTTCTTCAAGAAGTTTCTCGAGGCACCTCTTAAGTTTGCTGACGATGACGATTCGACTGCGCGCAAGCGTCGCAGAGGAACACCCGCGAGCCACGTTCTGAGCGAAGTTTTTGGTGAAGTAACCCTCTTTTGTCTCGACTTTTCCGTCAATCAGTCTACTTCCAACAACCTGTGGAGGATGCAGGACAATTTTTGGTTCTGGTCCCATGACCACAAGGTTGCAGTCAAGGCCTGGGAAACAGTTGACGAATTCGCCAGTGTGACTGGTGTCTCAGTTAACCCTTCCAAGACAGGCTCAGTCCGAATCTCGAAAGAAAGCAACGTGACGTTATCTATTGACGAATCTCTACCTCAGGGTGAGATTCGGTGGGGTTTTCTCCGTCTTTCACCAAAGTCGGGTCGATTTGAGATTGACCAAACCATGGTTGACTCTCATATCGATGAGTTACAGAAGCAACTCCGCGACAAGCGCAGGAGTATTCTGGGCTTCATTCAAGCATGGAATACTTATGCTGCAACATTCTTCACGTCCAACTTTGGCAAAACAGCTCACTGTTTTGGTCGCGAGCATGTCGATAACATGTTGGCGGCGCACAAGAAGATTGAGAATCAAGTGTTCACCAAACTCTCTGCCGGTGAAGTGACAAGTGTGGCTGAGTATCTGAAGAGAGAACTCAGTCAGCGGTTCGGGGTTGATGATATTCCTGACGGCTATCTTTACTTCCCTATGGAGCTCGGCGGTCTCGACTTGAAGTCACCCTTCATCTCACTCCTCCAAATCCATGATCAAGTGGTCGAGTCTCCTTCAAAGCTAATGGTTGACTTTGAGGAAGCAGAGCGTAAGGCATACGATCAGTACAAGGAGAAATTCCTCAGCGGTAGGACCAAGCAAGAGCGGTATTCGCTTGACGACCCTGATTGGACACCCGAGTCACAACACGAAAAGGACAACTTCATGTCCTTTGATGAGTTCACGCGGTACAGGGAAGCCTACTATTTCGACATATTCAGCGGCCCGAGGAGGATGCACCGCGTGTTCCGCAAGCTCATGAAGAGACCCAGTGAGATGAGCGTCGAGGAAGATCAAGGTAGAATATCATCTGCGCTGGAGCAGCTGCGCAAAGAATCGAACCTGCGGGGTATCACGGGGTGGTGGAACGATATGGAAAAGTACTGGACGTGGGTGGCGACCTTTTACGGGCCTGAGATTGTTGACCGCTTTGGGAGGTTGAATATTGTGAACACGGAGTTGTTGCCGATTGCCATGGTTTCGCTGTTCAGGGATAAGCGTGTGAACTGGGAGAGTTAGTCTGGATGGTCAATCCCCAGGGCAAAGAGTTATTCGACGTTGACCTTGATGCATATCCTTCTCAGATAGATCTGTTACAAGATAACAAAAAACACATCAAGTTTGCCACATTAGGGAACCATAGACGATGCCCTCAAATACAAGCACCATAAGAAATGATGGCTTCACACTAGGTGACAGAAAACCTTGGGCAACTTCAATCAAAACAGCCTTGACTTACCTAATCTTTATTTCCTCCCAGTCTCAACAGTCAAATTTTCTGACACCAGTAGCCAACGGATAATTGATCAAGGTTGAAATATCATATCAACACAACACAGTAGCCATGAGAAAGAACAGACGTATATGTCTGCTAAAGAGAGAATGACTCGATGTATTCCAACGCCTTTATAATTGTTGTGCAAGAATATATGACGCGAGGATCATCTACCCCTTGCTAATCTTGTGATAGTTGTGTCCTGATCGCTGTTTCAATTTTCGCTGATTTGCTGTACACGTTCCATGCCCAGTCCCCGATGCTTTTTGAACATAACCTACTGCCTGACCGCGGAAGTGATCGTCCTTAGCTAGTTTGGTGAGGCGCTCCATTCACCGCCTGCCAGCAACCGTCATCCATCATGCTTCTTTCGTGGATAGCAAAGAGTCTATTGACCTCCACCTTGATGCCAATCGCCTCTGCTTGACACTCCCACGGCAGAACTGAAAGATAAAATTCCATGGAACGAAGAGACACTTCGATCGGGTGCGGCGGTATCACTTGCGGAACCGGCATCGTGACTTCCCGTCGATATCCACAATTGAGGATAGCGGCGCCGGGTATATTAAGTCGCATGTACCATTCCACAAACTTTTGTCTGAAAATAGGGAGGATCAGTGGTGCGGTGAAAGCTGTGACGCGCTGGGTGATCAATTGCCGTATTGCTTGACTGTCGGGCTGAGTTGAGAAGACTGCCTCAAGTAGGTCCCAATTCAACAGCATCCACTCGACGCTTGTCACACGAGTGAGATTGTAGACGACGCGATGGCGCAGTTGCGGGTAGGGCACCGAAAGCAACCACATGGCCACATCAGGTAAGTCGTTATCCACGCCGGGCTCCTGGTTGGGTAGCCGATGTCCAGCTGGTCGTCGGCCGTTATCAGCATTGATGCCCCCATTGTTGATTGGCTCGTGTGCAGCTGCCCGGTTTGGGCGGTTTCGATAAGGAAGATGATCCATCGGGTTGGGATTGTTAATGATTGTTGATTAATGCTCTGGTCGTGTGAAGTATCCTTGATGACGATATACCGAGTGAATTTGTAAAGTTGAGAAAGAAATGTTGACTGGGTAGAAAGCAGTATTGTAGAAGGAAGTAGAGGCTGTGTGATTCTCGCTGCTTGCCAGTCACGAGTTATGGTAGATGAGGGTGGGACGGACTTGCCCCCTGATACTTGTGATCTGACAGAGCAGATTCAGACCAGCTTTCCGATAATCGACTCAATACTTAAATAAAGCATTGGCTAAAAAGTAGTCCAAAGCTAGGGAAACACTATGGTGCGCTGGTATAATGATTGTGTGTTATCATGCAGTGAGAAAACTAGAGGTTGATAAAGACCAGGGTTCGAGCATTAACCGAAACTCGATCTTATCACGCGTTACATCAGAGGTGTACTAGAATTTGATACGTTGTTCGGCGGAAAGTCAATAATAAAAGCAACTAATACAGGAAAAGTACTAGCTAACGGTACTATGCAGTTTGGTAACTCAAATCTAACAAGATAGCAGAAAAGAAAAGAGTTGACTGATTTACGATTCGGACTAACTTGCTTGGGTCACGGACCGGCTTTGTCAAAGAATTGACTGATTCAAGTCAAGATGCATGATACTCGTCAAGAGAGGTTATAGTGTGTCAAGGAATTGTCATTGGCATAACTCGTTAAGGTTTGTTATGTATCTCATACCCTTTATACTCTATCCCTCCACCAATTATAATTACTGCTCAAACTCACCCGCGTAAAGGATCTCGCCCCGCTTACCATTTACCGTCTCCCACAGATCACGCTCATTCAATTCTGCCTCTCTCTTGGGAAGACCAGCCAACTCAACTGCCTGCTGTTCGCGCTCAAGTTGCACTGAAGGTAAGTTAGCACACATCTGCCAGGTAGTTCAACTTGAAGACTTACCATGAACAAACACAGCGGCCCTCTTGCCTGTATACAGAGCATGGGGCACGTTGGTCGTGTTATCAGTGTTGGCATCGCCAATGGCGTAGATGCCGGGAACATTGGTGATTAGACCCGCTGAGTTATTAGCCTGTAGGCGGCCACCGTAAAGCTGAACACCCGCCTTGGCTCCAACATCGGAGCGCTGCTCGTCGGGGAAACTAGACAGAAAGGCGGCGCGCTCAACAGGCTTGCCCTCGCTGAACTCAACGCTGAAGAGGTCGAATTCGGGAACAGAGGGCAGGCCGGGGTCGGCGTTGTGGGTGTCGCCGTCCTTGAGACGCTTCACCTCTGTGATGGTTCTGTTGTCGATGGTCACGTTGTGCAGCTTCAGATACTCCTTCCACTGGGGGAGATCTTTGGTTGCGCTAGCGCGGGTGGTTTCGTTATCGGTCCCATTGACAAAAGCGTAGACGTCTTTGTTCAGCGTCGCCATTTCTCGCACCAGACCTGCGATTTTATCGAGGGGGGCGAGGAGGCCGAGGGGCTGGTCGGCGTGCTCATGACCGTCGCACCAGGGACACCAGAAGATGCCCTTACCCCAGGCGTCTTCAATACCGGGTGTGCTGGGGAGAATATCCTTCAGGCCTGTTGCAAGAACAATCTTGCGGGCTGTGATTTGTTTGCTGGGCTGTCCGGGGTATTCCACCGAAACGGAGAACCATGTGCTGTTACCGCTCTTGCTCTTGATGTCTGTAACTGTGGCATTCTCCATCTTTACGGTAGGATAGTACGACAGCAACTCACGCGCCGCGTAGCGGTAGTAAGCAGGTTGAACGCCTAAGAAGTCAATGTTGAGTTCCGGTTAGGAGATGAAATGACATACCATCAAAGCCAATGACATCGTGCATATGGCGTGTAGGTCCATTTCGATACAATCCATTGTCAAGAAGGAGAACATTTCGACGCACACGCGCAAGACCGCTCAGTGCAGAAAGACCAGCAGGACCGCCACCAACGACAATGGCATCGTAGTCAGTCTTGGGGATTTCGAGAGTAGATGACTTGGCGATGGCGGCAGTGTTGCCAAGGGAGAAGAGCGCCGAGACAGCGAGAGTCTGAAAGAAGCGCATTGTTGCTTTGAAGGGGGAAGATGTACGGGGAAGAATAATGACTACTAACAAAAATAACAGCGAAAAAGTCGTGCGTTATATAGGAGAAGCCTGTGACTTGTCTGATTATTATGATCCATGTCTGTTATGACCTTGCGGTAGTTAAGAATGAGGATCGACGGTGCAAGGTAAGGTACTGTAGTGGGACCCCCGCTGCTGAGACACGGCAGAAGCAGCATCTCAGTTCAGCTGCGTTGAAGCAGGTGCTCTAACCCATTGTCTCCGCCGCCAATTATGCAGTGGAACCTGCAATAGAGCCTTTGAGTGATTAATTAATTAGCCTTCGAGTGATCAATCACTTAGCCTTTGCGTTACAATAGATCGTTGTAGACCGGGCATCTCCGCGCGCTAATGCGAGGCAAGTCCAAATGGGCCGTGATAAAAAAAGATGAGGACTTTTAAAGTTATGAAGCTTGCTAGCGAGTCTTGTTTATTTACGTACCCTGGTGGCCAAGGCTGGCACGACATCGATAGTGCTGACAGGGAGTTGCCGCCCGTGCAGTAGCTTGCATCTCCAGATGGGGTTTGTTGCTAGACTTGACCCCAAAGGAGAAACCTCTAAACTCAACACATGATGGATTTGTCTGGACAATGGAACATGTGACTAAGGCTAATTGACCATGTAACGTTCAATCTTCTATTTTCCAACTCTCCAAATAATACAGAAAATTATGTGCTGAGATCCAATGCTGCTTATGGCCTGTCCGTGAGTAGCATGCAAACTGGGGCTCGTATCGCGTCAATAGAGGTCCATCGCACAACATCAATACGAAAGATAATTTATACCAGCATATGGATCCTCTCTCGACCGGTACCGAAAGCTAATTCTTGAACTCAACCGTCTTTACCCACGCTCGGAAGTTGTCCCCCGGCCATTGCCATGGTCTCAATTCAGCCATCAAGCCACCAAGATGTCCATGTGAACGGCAAGCCTCAAAGACGATTGAGTTTCATGGTCAAATTAGACAACCGCTAAACACCTACCACAGCTTCATGTCCCATCATTCCAGGATCAAAACTTGTGTCTCAAATAAAAATGCTTGTATGGATGGTATACCTTGTGCCTACTAAACCCCATGCTGCAGCCAATGCTATTCCATACACCAAAACACCTCCAAAACAATGCCGCTCCCGCACGATGCGCCCACAATGATATGATCTACGTAGTCTCGCTCTATGGCTGACCCTCCCTCCTCTACTATGCACCCCGCCCTTAGCTTGAAAATGTCTGTGTCTCCTAGTCCCAGATCATCCACCCTGCTCTTGCTTCTGGTCCATGATGGGACTCGTCTACATTGCGGTGTTTATTTAGGGTATCCGAAAGTCGATGAACATCGTATGGGCTGGGGTCGCTTGCGTCTGTATCATCTTGATGCTCACTAGAATGGAATGCCTCGCTTGTTTCTGCTTCCTCTGTCGCAGAGGTGATGTTGCCCAGTGGTATAGCTTCTGGTGTCGCTGGCCCCGACCCTTCCGAGACAGCCTGCGAGTCGCTCCTCTTGGACTTTAATGGTGGGGTGATTGGCTTCGAAAAGTTAAATGTAGGGTTTGCTTCTTCAGGGTCGACGACAGCCGAAAGACTGGCTCGAGTATGGATATGTATCTGAGACCGCGATGCTCGTTTGAGTCGAGGTTTACGCTGTGCAACAGGAGATCCCGCGCGACGACGAGATTCCATCTCCTTGCGCTCTTCTTGTTCAGTCTCGTCATCTGTTATGGTATTGTTATCGAGCAGTAGCCACTGTCTGGGGGCGACGTGCAGACTGCTCACAGACTTGCGACGATGTCGCTTCTGGTTCTTGACCTCAGTGGGCGACTCAACAGCTTGTCCCTGGTTCACTCTGACTGGTAGTTTCAGTGGAATATTCCCAGCGGTGACATTCAAGCGTCGCAGATCGCGCTGACTTTCTGAAAAGACCACTCGAGCGCGAAGTCTATGCACAGCTCGGTCCAACGCCAATTCAATGGCGCAGCGGTCTCGCACTCGGCTCAACTTTGGCCACGTAGCCCGTTCGCCCATGAGACAAGCTCGCATCATGAACTCAGGGCTCGGGTTTGACAACAGGCGAGGTAAGTCGTTAAGTCCCATCGCAGGAAGAATATTGATGTCGCCAGAGTATTTCTGACTGAGAACACTCTGGAACTTGGTAGCAAGATTAGGCATGATGCCAATCTCAGCTAGGAAATGAAGACGATGCAAGGCTTCGTCGCGCGCAAGCGATGTCATCGTGTACAGCCAATCGTAGCCTTCTGCATTCGTCTGTTGACCGACGTCTGGTTTGCGGAAGGGTGATAGATGATCGTCTTTCGAGAGAAAGGGGACCACGTGAGGATTGACTTGAGAAACAATAAAGTGATTGACGTTGAACATCTCCGACAAACGAGTCATAGGCAAGTCATTATCCACTGACCCGTCAATCCATCGTTGAGGTGTGGGGTTCCATGGTAGATGCTCGCCTGTGATCGGGTCCTTGACGAGCAATGGCGCAGCGTTGAAGACAAGAGGAACAGAACATGAGGCAGCGACCGCAGACCAAATCATGACATTTGGCGCGGTAACATAGTTGAGAATACGTGGCAGCTCGTACATAGAAGCTGTCGAGACGCAGATGTTGAGAATACGTCGCGTCCGATTGTAAGCTTCTTGAAAGGTCATGTCGCCCATCAATCCCCTCATGACTCTGGTCAGATGCTTGATGTCAGACCAGCTTCCCTCTGTTAACAGCCGGCGCAAATTACTCCAGACGCCATCTTGTCCGCTGGGATCTTCAAACACAGAAAGATCCCCATAGGGAAACTCTTCAATGAGTAATGGAATCTCCTCATCGGTTCGCGTGCACATGGCTGCGCACACTATACTTCCAGCGCTTGCGCCCGAAATGATCCTCGGCAGAAGCTTCGCTTCGAATAGAGCCTTTAGTACACCGATATGCGACATGCCAAAGGTACCCCCGCCCGACAAGAGCAATGCGCTTCGACCGTAGCTTTGTCGCGCAAATAGGATACCTTCGAGAAGATCCCTGTTCTCAATATTCGGGTCGAGTCGACTCTGTGTAACAACAGCATCAATTGTTCTAACAGTCGACTCGACGTATCGTTCGATAAGATGCTTTGTTCCGGAATACGAATGGCGGTAAAGATCGACGTTGTCCATACCGCCAAGATCGCGCGACAAGGCAGTACGTATCAGGTGCATCATTGTATGTACATCGCATTTCGTACGGGCTTCGTCGAGGGCTTCGAGTCTTTCTTGGATGAGTTCTGGGTTATAATCACCTGAAGAAGAATCGCGCTTCCATTCGTCGTTGCCTTCAAGGCTATCGAGTTCTTTCGCAGCAGACTCCCACTGAGCGTGGGACTCGGCCTAACCAGTCAGTCAAGGATAATACAACAGCGAATGAACAACCTACATTTTGCATGCGCAAGCACAGCGCGCTCTTTCTCTCGTCTAGCTGTCGAATCTTGGAGCGTTGGTCTTCTGTCAAGCCATCTTTGCACCACTGCCATGTATCGTTGGCCTGCTTAATAGCCTTTTGTAGGGTGTTGACAACAGGTACTGAGGATGTCGGTGGCCGTTTAGCTTTCGTGTTGGATTTCACAAGCGACTTTGACGATTTGCTACGCAGGACCGGAGCCGTGCTAGCTGGGAGAATTAGGTCCGCCATAGTAGAATCCTACACGGGAGAAGCGCAGGCCCAAAGATCGTTTGCGAAGCAGTGGACAAGGGAGAAGGATTATCGCATGGCAGGGACTGAAACAGATTGGTGCACAGTATCTAGAGTCGGAATAAATGGCGCAGAGAAAGGCGCAAGGGGTCGCGAGCCTTGGATATTATTCGAACAGCGAGGCTAGGATTCAAGGTCACAAGTCGAAGTATTCGTAGGTGCGGTGCGATCGCGGAAGTGGTGGGGAGCTGAAAAGAGGGGGCTCTGAGACAGACGGGACGACCCAAGCCGGGAGGAGATCGGGATATATCGAGGCAAGGGGGAGAGATGCGGTGATGGTCGAGTATTAAGAATGATGGGGTAATTGTTTCGTAGGTTTAGAGTTGAGAGAGGAATTTGGTTGAGTTGGGAAAGCCCCCATGACATTGAATCCACTTCCACTTTCCGACTGCCATCTCCACTAGACTAATTAACGTGGGGAAATAGGGTAGCTGGCCACTAGATGCCCGTCACTTTTTAATCACTGGGGGTTCTTCACCGACAGATTAGCTCTTGGCCCAACAAAACGATATATATTGAGCGTTTTCCTTGTGAAAAAAGTCCAACATCTGACCTAATTTTTGTACGCAAAGATGAGTAGTCCTCCATTTCAGGACATTCTGACCGCCAAGTTGGAGGGTCGGGACCCAATCACAATACTTAACACAACAGCGGCACGTGGTGCAGTGTCACTGATGTGGCAGCCAATGCGTCATGAATCGGGTTTGGGCCATTCACATGCCAATTCGCTATTGGACTCTCCGTGCTTGGGGGGAGCCGATGTTCGGCAGCTGATCACTGCAAAGTCTGGGGAATTTGCGGGGTGAGAGAGTTGGGATGATATGATATGATGATCTGAGGGAAGAGGATGAACGGAGTGAGAGAAACGAGAGAAATGAGAAATGTGAATTGCACGGCACCGCGAATTGCATGCATCACGACTGACGATACTTCTTCAACGTCACCTTTTTCATGCACTCTCCCGTCCAGAAGTTCCGACCTCTGTGTGTTCCAACATTTGTCTCTCTTTCTTCCCAGATCTAGCTGAGACACGGGCTGAAATGTCGGTCGACTGGCTGGTAGAGAGTCACCTGTTCAAAGCCTCTGCGCTTCCCTGCATTGGACGAGGCGATCTCCAAAACGATCGAGATTCCACTGGCGCAGATCTGACCAAGGCAGCCGACGCACTGACGAAATCTTTATGTAGGGGGGTAAATAGATGTTCCGTGCCGGCTGGTCTGAGCAAACTCTCCGGAATGGTGGATGGCGGGTATCTGTGGCTACCACTGGTTTAGCCGCAAGAGTCTGGACCTGATTATCTGCAACCTAACCTTATTGGAGCTATTGGTGACGTTCATTGTGTGGGAGCTATTACTGGTTATGTCGTATCCGGACCTTTGTTGTTTTGATCGTACGCGTTATGCATATTGGCTCTGTATCACCAGCCACACCCAGCTTACACGGCGGGGAGCCTCTCGATCCATCACCACCTCAGCTTAAGCTTCCACTTCAGCACCTGTATCAACAGAGGTAACGTGAGCCTCATCATTGCATAGCGACACGACAGACAGTGTCAAAATAACTCCAAACTCAAGTATCAGTAAAGTTTCATCACCTGCCAAACGCGTGACTCTCACGAATTCCCCCTCTTGGTGCTACACAAATTACGTACCAGTGACGCCTCTCACACACGATAATCGCATAATTCTCCCCTCTCGCTTCACATTCCCCCGCATCCCAATACCTGCTTTTTCTGGCCCTTGTTCCGCGTCAAATTCCCGCCCGTCGACATGTCATTGATGACGTTGTGCAGCCTTTTTTGTTTCCCTTTGTTGCTAAAGCTTACCCGAACGCCTCAGGCGACGAATGCGGCGTAAGCTCTCGCCTCAATTGCTCTCTTATAAGCTCCACGCCCCGGCTCCGTGCTCTACCTCTAGCTCTTCCACTCTATCACCTGCACCTGAAGATCATTCATCACACACTCTGAATAGCTTCACTTGATCTCACAATGGAGGCTTACAAGACTCACGGAGGCGTTTCGCCTATTCCTACTGTTGTCCGTACGTGCTTCTCCAGACCCTCATCGCAAGCTGTCTCGCTAACACTACACAGCTGAGCCAACCCACTACCAGACCATCGGCCACAATGGCGTCCGCGCTCTGTGGGTTCTCTTCGTCGCCATGACCATCGTCTCGGCCCTCTTCGCCCTTCTGTCATGGAATGTCGCTGTGCAGCGCCGCATCTTCTACTTCCTCAGCACCCTGACCACCATCATCTCGGCCCTGGCCTACTTCGCCATGGCATCTGGCCAGACCTCTTTCTACAACTGCGCCAGCGTGCGAGACCAGCACAAGCACGTTCCCGACACCCACCACGAAGTCTGCCGCCAGGTCTTCTGGGCTCGTTACGTCGACTGGGCCCTCTCCACGCCTATTCTCGTTCTTGAGCTGTGCTTGCTGGCTGGCAATGATGGTGCCCACACCATCATGGCCATCATCGCCAACGTTATCTTCGTCCTTGCCGGAGCTTTCTCTGCTGTCGGCCACGCCAACACTGCTCAGAGGTGGGGATGGTACGCCATCAGCCTTGTCGCTTTTGTCTTTACCGTCTGGCACGTTGCTCTCCCTGGCTCGCGCACCGCCAAGGCCCGCGGTAACACTGTTGCCAAACTCTTCAGCTCTGTTTCCGTTGCTGCCCTGATCCTCTGGGTCGTCTACATCGCGTAAGTATCGTCCCGTTCAATCAATTGGCCCATACTAATTGTTCACAGTGTCTGGGGTGCTGCTGGTGGTGCCTGGAAGGTCAAGGTCGGCACCGAGGTCGTCATCTACGCCGTCCTCGATGTCCTCACCAAGGCTGTCCTCGGTCTCTGGATCATTACTGCTACCCGCAAAACCCGCGACACCACTCCCGAGATTGGTGGCTACTGGGCCAACGGTGCTGGCGCCGAAGGAACCATCCGTGTCGGCGATGATGACGAGGGTGCTTAAACGCATGCGTAAAAATGCCAATCGAGTCCACGGACCACTCCCGCATCGGACTAGGATGTTTCGGCATCCACACCTCCACCTTTCCGCCTCTCCAATGGCGTTTTCCAAGTGGATTGATTCTGTTTAAGGAATGATCAAGATTGAATGTTTTGGAATGCGTAATTTCACACGCACCATGAAGGAAACTGGGCGTTGTGGGCGTCGACATGAGACATGTATGGTTATGATTCAAGTCTAGCATTAATACGATGGAACATGAACACAAAATGACGAATTTGCTTCCACTTTCCATTGGCTTCTACTCGGCGATATATAATATTTCTCCAGTTTTACTGTTACATTGACGACTGTATTTTGTTTTGGTCACCAAAGAAGTAGAGGAAGCCCCTAGCATCGCTGCTTTCAAAGCGTAGTCGTACAGCAGTAGCTTTCAATTTAATCAATGATTCCTCAAAAACTCTTCAATCACACCAGATTCACACTATACCTAATAGTGGTAATGAGGGCTCTCAGCGCATTCTTGATCCTCGTGTGGCGTCCCCGGTAACCACAGAAGCTCCTAAATGCAGACATGGCGCGAGTACAAATCAAGGTACACGGTTCAAGTCACAGTCATGTTCACAATTATAGGATGTGCATCCAGAGCTTATGGATCTTGTATTGTCAGAGTCTTAAGAGCAAATTTATTCGTTCAATAAGATAGATACACCAAGAGGTGAAGATATACCTAATGATCCCAGAATCATCACTCGGAACTATCCGCATCCCACTCCTTAAGTAGACCCTCAAGCTGCTCATGTCTAAGCAATGCATCCTCAAAAGACACCAGCCCCTCTCCATTTCCATCAGCAAAGCTATCATACACGTTTGCAACACTCCTCGAAACGATAGGAAGCTCCTCCTGCCAATCTTGCCACTTCCAGTCAACTTCTTCCACAGAATCCGTTACAAAATCATGCACCTCAATCACGACAGGTTTGGAGTAGGATGTTGCGTGTAGAGCCGTTCCGCCAAGGACTCTGAGTCTGATTTCGCCTTTTTCGCCGTTGATGGTGATAGTAAGATGTGGGTCACCAGGGAAGGGTTGGCCGCGACGGAAGCGAATCAGAACGCTGGCGTCTTTCTGTGCTATTTTTGATTCTTTGAGTGTACCTGTTGCAAAGATTATATCTGGTACGTTGGACGTGGTAGTTGAAGTTATCTCGTTTGTGGTTGAATCACGGACTCTGACATTTGGTCGCTGATTGTGAAGACGGCCTTTGAAGCTGGTGATGTCTCCCAGGATGTATTGAAACTGGTCGAAAACTGGACTTGTTAGAACTTGTATTGCGTGGATGCGTTTCTTCGACTCACTATGCCCCAAGCCAATGGTAAAGATATTGCCACCTACGGCACGCTCCGTAAAGTATTGTAGACTTGACGGCAAGATGTCTCGATCATTAGTTCCACCAGCTGCGTGAAGCTCACTGCTCAAGATCTTTCCAATACGGCCCTCCTTGACAAGATCTCTAATCTTTACGATTGGTGGCGCAAACCGGCCCTGGAGGCCCACAAGCGTCTTTACACCATTTTCCTTTGCCACTGTCGCAAGTTCCCTTGCATGTTGAGCATCCTGCGCCAAAGGCCACTCAGAGTAAACAGTCTTTCCAGCCTTGACGCTGGGTAGAGCACTCGATTGATGGACATCCACGCGTGTGGCTACGACAACGAGCTCGACCTCAGTATCCTTTGCAAGATCATCTGGTGAGCCGTATGCTTTCGTCTCAGGAGGAAGATTATAATGTGCGATGGCCCTCTGAGCAGCCTCTACGCTGCTATTCTGGAGAGCTACGATTTGATACTTTGAGCGGCCGCGTGAGGAGAGGAGGTAAGGTAAGTGTGCGTTGCTGGCCCAAGAGGTTTTTGCAGAGGAGGAAAGGCCGACGATGGCAGTGCGAATGGGGGCCATTTTGATTATGATGTTAGCGAATAGTTTTGAGAAAATGATTGTTTCTAGTTGCTACTGGGATGAGATGAGCCTTTTATGCTGCAATATTATTTCATTGTGGATTTCTAATCATGGGTGGATTTGTAAGGTGAGGTTATTAGTGAGATGTTGACGTGCCCAATGTCCAATAATATGCGTTGATGCTGACTGGAGTTGGATCTGACTGTGGTTGGCTGGGCCATCCTGATCATACCATCATTGGCATCTTGCAAACTTGAGACTCTTACTTATCCAATCGAGATCACTAAGTTAATTAGTTGAGCAACTGAGTCACCTTGTGATCGAGCTCTGTCTTTTACAGACTTTGGGTGAGTAGGTAAACGAAATGAATACTCCTCGAACAAGGTAAAATCGGTATCCAAATCTTCCAGCACAACTGCAGCAGCATCTATATACAATTTCCTCATTATTCTTTTGGAGAACGATTCAATTAAGAAAGGACAAAACGGGCATCAAACATCACATGTACTGATGCCGAGGTGGTCCTTACTGCACTGTTGAAAAGGTGATATTTATGATATTTTTGAGCTTTGTATGGAAGCAACACGTCAACGTGATTATACCTCCGGATAAGCCCAATCTAATCTTATTTCACGTAGGCAAGACATCCTAATCCAATGCAAATATGGGTTCTCACTGTAGCTATGCACAGTGTGGTGGCGGGGGTTACGACGACATGGAGCTTTTACACATATCGTGTACTTCTGTTTCCTCTTGCTATCATTTGAGTTCTAAGAAGCGGGGATGAACATGTACTTCCGATCCAATGGAAAGCTCTGAACTATAGGAGAAAGGCGACACTGAAACTGAGAACATAGAGTTCGGTACTTCTCTCAATTTTCACTACCGTTTGAGCGGGATTACCCGTCCGGCTACCTCGAGTGGTTATTGTCTGAGACATTCACATGCAGTCATCGTTGCATAAATTGGAAACAGATTGACCGACATTAACCGATGAGTATTATACTTTCCACAAAAGCCGTTGACTGCCTCCTTGACACCAATAATACAACGTCGTGCAACGCCATGCATATTTTGGTCATTGTTATTGGCGTGTCAGGAATGTTGTAGAAATAGGAAGTTGAGTCTAAACGCTACCCGTACTTGGTAGTATCTTGGTCATTACATCTATGGTTCTAACTTCGTTCATGTAAGTTGATGTATGATCGAACATCTCCAGTGTGTTAAGAATCATATACAAAGTCGGATAAATTACGGAGTAAATATGAAGAGATTCATATGGGCGGCTAAGAAGAAAAAGAGGAGATATCTTTCCTGGGATTGGACAAATTTCGGGGATTATTCGTTTACACATATAATTCTCCTCTCAGCAAGATGCATACGCCTCAATACCAAACATTGGAAGACGCAAGGAAAGAGGCATGTCGATCATTAGCTCTCACAGCTGACAGCATGTCAATGTATTGAAACTGCTGCTCTAGGTCAAGGGCGTTGTGGTGGCTGGCTGAGCCAAGTAACAGCCAGCCAAGTACCGGTTTGTGGCTAGCTGACACACATGTTTCGGCCACTTTACAAAGTCCCATGCACGAGGCGCGTTTAGTTCTGAATATACAGGCTGGAAACCAATGCTACGAGAGCCATGGATATTGCGAGGTCTCATAATCAAAAGTGCCAATTTCATGGAGCAACCCGATGATAAAGGTGAAAAGACAGTGTTGGCTAGATGTGTTTGCCTGACCATAATCGGCGAAACAAGGCCGGGACATACCCCGCACAGTTTGATCTGTTGTGATACAACATGATTGTGTTCTTCTGGTGAAATGTAGAACTCTTTTGATCTTTTGGTGTACACATGCGTGTCATCCGTTGGTGTAACCTCATCCCCAATTGTGGCCAGGCACAGGTGAGCGTGCGAGGACCTCTCGTGGACTTTGTGATCTCTACGATCGACGGATTACACCTATTCAGAATCACAATTGTTGGATTTAGGCAATTGATAAATTTTGAAAAGCTTGCTTTTAGAACTGGTTAAAACTGGTGTCAAAGATATCTCGAGACTCTTCTCAGATTACCGAAAGAGCCGACAAATCGACAAGAGAAGAAGGAGGAGAATATGACAGTAATCCTTGCGGGTGGTGACTCGTTGTGTTACACTGTGGTCCAAGCCCACAACTTCTTGTGTTTTCGAGTGATCCAATGAATCCTCAGCCGGGTATGAATATTGATGCAGAGTTCAACTGTGAGACACGGCACATCTTCAGTCAGCTATTAGTGTCGATGATTGGACTGTAGTCTCCTCTGAGGTCGATCTGGAAAATTGAGGCCAGAGAGGTGAGCGATGGCAAAGTCATCTTGAGCCGGCAACAAGTCAATATCAGGTATAAGTACCACACTTGCTCCCAGTCCATTCTCATCCTCAGCTCACATCAGATCACCATCTTCACGACCAAAGCATCGCTACACTTGTACCAAAAAATCTATCTTTCCAAGTTCGTCGTGTTCTCCTTTTCCAGTCCACAACTAACAAACTTAGAATGTCCTACACCATCAAAGTTCGCGTCTATCAGACCAACACCAACGCCTTCTTCCACATTGTTGAGAAGGGCTGCTGGCACTATGCCAACGGTGCCCAATGGACCGAAGAGAACGGCATCCTGACTCTGTCCATGGGCGGCAGCGGCACCTCCGGCATCTTGCGCTTCAAGACGGAGCAGGGCAAAGAGGCCTTCTTCGTTGCCCTCGGCGTGCACAACTACAAGCCTTGGGTCGACACCGTCACTGGTCTCGCTGACAATGTCACTGGTGTCAAGGCCTTGCCTGAGTATTATGGGAATGCGTCGGATCGCACTCGGTCCAGGGAGTCGCAGAGGACTGAGCAGACCATTCTGAATGCGGATCGTAGGAATATTTCTACCAAGTTCAAGGTCAAGGAGGGGAACAACCTTGAGCTTGATATCATTATTGGCTAGGGAAATAGTATGAAATTGGGGTGATGAGAACAAGTGATTGTATTTAGTATAGTATGACTGATACATATTTAACCCTCTAGGATGTTTGATTATTGGTGTTTGAGATGATTGCGTAAACGTTTAGTGTTCACGTATGCCTTGCATGGATCCCACTTTCTAGCTACAATAACAAACTTTGATCATAGATTCACACACTGCACAACAGCAGCTCTATGCAACACGACTTTGGAGTGGCTTCAAAGTATATGATACCAAATGTTGATGATAAATGTTATTATACAGTCGTTAATCATAAACTATACACCGGGGCTATGCATGTAAATCTTGCAACTCTTTTTGAAACATTGCGAAGCAGGGTATCCTTCAAATTATCCTTCAAAGCTTCATATCCACAACCATCCTCGGTATTCTCTAGTGATGCCTGTGGACATTTGCCGCACTAGTACGGCGACTCGCCGACGGAGTACCTCTTGGGGTTCCGCGGGGAGTAACACGGCTCTCTCCAAAAAAGCGGTTGGAGTTACTGTATTGACGTGCGTAGCTGGGTCGCGCTGCGACAGGAGGACGTTCA
This sequence comes from Fusarium heterosporum, assembly GCA_013396295.1. NCBI lineage: Eukaryota > Fungi > Ascomycota > Sordariomycetes > Hypocreales > Nectriaceae > Fusarium > Fusarium heterosporum. Next base: position 46,825 of record JAAGWQ010000099.1, on the reverse strand, counting down.
ACATCAGGATCGCTTCCAGAGGCGCCTGAGATACTGTTAGCATTCACGATCAATTGATTAGATTCGCATGACTTACTAGGGCGCCGGGCATCGTAGGCAACACGACGTCCTTCCTGGACGTTTTCCTGTCGCCCTCCAGCCAAACGCTGGGCGAAAGGTGATCGCTTTCGCAGGGCGGGACCCTTCCAGTAGATGACGTAGACGGCAACTACAAGAACGAAAGAGATGCAGAAAAGGATTGTTGAAGCGTATTCCAGGTTCTTGCCTGACGAGGCACCGATGTTGGAGAAGAACGGTGTTGCAGGGACAGTGAGAACACCAGCGAGGAAATCTCGAGCCCAGCCGTTGCCTCCGGTAGCTGAAGCAGAATAGGGGCCGTCTGTATAGTGTTAGTGGTGGGGTGAATGTAGCTTGGTGTGTGTACTTACAGGCACAGATCATGTAGTCAATGGTGGCCATGTAAATGGCGTAGTTGGCAATACCGACGATAGCGGCGAAGATCATGGAACCGATCCAATGCATGGGAGGACCCTGAATCGTCCAGGCAAATCCAATAAGACCAATAGGCAAGCAGGGGGCAGTGTAGAGAAGGAACCACAGACGAGACTCATATTGAGCGCGCTCATCATCAGGGTTTTCTCTGCGCTCTTTGATGTTCTTCTTGATGGCAGGAATAAACATCAACCAGGCCAAGAGGTAGCCAATACCGATAGCGCAAAAGGTAAGACCAATCTGAACAGGAGTGAAGTCCCATTGGCCATAGACCAGAGCAAAAGACTGAATAAACATAAAGATCAGGGCGTCGGAGAAACCGGAAAGAAGAGACAGAACCAGGACAATAGGCTCGGTGAGGAACATCTTGAAGGGACGGGTCCAGGTGATGAAGATCTCCTTTGCGGAGAAACGCTCTCGGAAAGGGACAAGCTCGTCGGGACCCCAGACGTTGGCGTTTGTCGCCTCTCTGCGCTTCTTGGCAATTCGGTTCATGAGAATGGTGCTTCGCGTCTCGGGGACGGTCAGAGCGTGGACGATCTGGATAAATCCACCGAGGATGAGCTGGATCCAGATGGACCAGCGCCAGTTGAGGTATTGTTCAGTGAAACCACCGACAATAGGACCTAGGACAGAGCCGCCGACAGAAGAAAAGACAACATATGCAACGGCGTATTGTTGGTTGTCAGATTCCCACATATCGGCAATCATACCCAATGTGACGGAACCACCAGCGGATGATAGACCACCGAGGGCACGACCGACCATGATAGTGGCGAAATTAGGTGCCAAAGCAACAGGTAGTTGCCAGATGTTGACGAGAAGCAGAGAAGCCTGCATGATGGGCCAGCGACCAAATTCCTCTGACCAGGGCGCCCAGAGCTCACAGCCAAAAGCATAGAGGACGAGAAAGATCATGGCACCACAGCGAGCAGCCTGAGCGCTGACGTTGAACTCCTCGGAAATACCAGGGATAGCATTAGAGTACAGCGAAGTGTTGAAGTTCATCGAGACCTGAACCCAGAATACCACGGTGAGGATGTACCACTTCTTCCACTTGGGGAACGAGTAGCCCAACTCATCGTAGCAGTCGTCCTCTGTGATCTCGTACTTGTCGTAGGTTCCGATCTTCTCAAGGTTAGCACCGTTGACACGCTCATCTTCGAGGTCTGTGGAGCCGTCGAGGTTCTGCTGCAGACGCGAGTTGGCGACATGCAGATCATCCTGGTTGATGACCTGCGGAGGGTCTTCGGAGAAATGAGTCGGCATTTTGGATGTATGGACCCAGATGGTTAAGGATGTGGTCTACTGAATGCTGGGGAAGGGGGGACTGCATTCAATATTTAAAGACAAGACGGGGAACCACGACAAAGAACGATAAAGTTGAGAGAATCCACTCTTGACATCACTGCTCTGTCAATGTCTAGAGTGGGTGTTGTCCAACATGGGGAACAACTAGCGTTGTGCCGCTCTATCCGGAGACAAGAAACAAAGGTCAAAGCCCAATGCGACGTGACGAATCATGCCTGGGGGAACAAGCTTAGTGGTTGTGGTTATTTCATCACGCAGCCAACGTTTGCTGATCCAAAAAGCCGGGGTACATTTTACATTTTACTCAACTCGGCCGAGTCAGTGTACGATGACGTCGAGGAATTCACTATTACTGACGGATACGAGGAGACCAACCACAAGAAAAAAAGTTTCAAAGGATTGAGACCAACAGACAAAGACAAACCCTAAAACTTGCCAATCTCTTTGACGAGGCGCAATCGGTGATGACCAAAAGATCTAGGCAGCACAATTCTTTCTAAACGACTCCACAATGACATGCCAACAAGTTGAGACAGGTTCTCTAGTCTCCTGCTTATTCCCCTTCCATTGCGTCATTATGTAACCCTTCTGATCGACCCCTGGTTGTTTTTTGACGGTTCCTTTGTGAAAGGATTTCTCACTTCTTGCGCTCTCAGTCCCGCCAAGGCACAGCCAAGGTCTTGTTCCCGTCCTGGGCGATCAAGCTGAATTCTGGGCTTTGTCTTGGCGGACGAGAGTCCTTTATGTTTTTTTGCGGCTGGGGTCTGGACAACATAACATGTTCCCCCACTGACGCACAAACGATGGATCTCTTATTCCCCAATGTTGTTGTCTCCACGTCAGTGTTTCTTTTTTTCTTCGCACGTGCCCCATGTCTCCCGCAGAGCCTCTCGAAGGTCGCGATGTTAATTCCACGATGATTGGCTGTGGCGTATTAAGAATTCATTGGTAATACCGTTTGACAAGCGGAGATCCTGCGGAGATGAAGGCATTGAGGCTCAATCAGATGAGCTAGTTGCGACGAAACGTTTCATCGGTAGGAAAGCTCACCATCTTGTAGCATCAATTACGGAGCAAACAGTTTTATCCCAAGACTCTTGTCGGCCCTTTACACAGCATTCGCTAGAGCTATTGTCATGTAAAGAGTTGGAAATACCGCTGATCAAAATCAACATTTAACCCTCTTTTCCCCGAATTATTTTCTACTCTCCAGCATCGGCCAAATTCTCGGTCTGCTACTCCATGGGGATTTTCTCCCCAGCGGAGACTTTGTGGATTTCATGACACGGGGTAATGTGCTTTATGTCGCTGCCTATTTTTAGTGGGGAAATCTCAAACCTCGATTGAAAATTTGCAATGCTAAATCACGAGATGTCGGGATTTGGTGTTGAGGCTTTTCTTGTCTACACCTAATTCACTTCAGCTGGGCTACGGAGCTCGGGAATAAACTGTGCCTCTCAGCCATGAATTTGATCGTGCGGTGTGACGTCATTGTTTGGTCGATCATCGTCATCACAAATATTGCATACCGATATATCAACATTGAGAATAAGAATTATCTCTCTGGTTATGTACGAGCTGTGCAACACAATTGCTTTCTATCACGACCTCGTCAGTGATAAATCTTGACAAATGGAACTGTGAAATTCATGAGGAAAAGTATATTCCCAGCACCAATTTCACTGCTTCTGAGACTGAAGATATCGACGTGGCTACCCTATACTAAGTAAGACACCTTTATGCATCGGAAACAGATGCAGAAAATATTGTTCAAATAGTAAATACCTTCTGGAAAGTTATCCTAAAATATATTACAGTACCGAATCGCTTTCTGCAGAACCAGCGGTAGATTGATTTGCTTGCTTATCTAAGGTCTTTTTTTGAATCGTGTGGATTTCCAAATTGAGAAACACCCCGGCCATGGGCAAAACTCTCAATTGACGTCCAGCTTCGACTAAAACAACTAGAATGACTTTGATGTAAAGATTCAGGATCTCTGCGATTTGAGAATGCAAGAATATCCCAGAGTTTCTACGAGAGCACTCTTCGAGCCACTAGTTGAAGACCCTGCCAAGACACCTCGGCGACGGATCAACACAACGCCGTCCACCGCAAAATATCAAACTCACACTTGCCCATCTAACAAACTTCCCGCGACTCACGAATTGCAAACATAATGTCCGGTCTCATACGATACCGGCCTCTAAGGCGCTTCAATGTCTTACGAAACTCAATAGTGCACCCAAATCTTCTAATTCCAATACAGCATTCCCGATCTCACTGGACTGACCCAAAACCAGAAACTCGACTCAATAGCAGGAATGCGGACCGAGAGCTGAGGTACCAATTGAAGAGACAAGAGGAGGAGGAGAGGAGACAATCCAGGAGAGAAGATCAAGAGACATCAAGATCTAACCAGTCTAAATACTCTTGGTCATGGCAGATCGGAGTCCAAAAGCGCCTTCGCAGGATTGACCAAAAGAGATCGCGATCCCCGGCTCTTCCAGAACACGTTGAACGTGAATATCTTGAGCTCAAGAAGTATTATGATGAAAATTGGGTCGATATGTATCTCGGACGTCAAGGCTTTATGAACCCGGGGACAAAAGTTGAAAATCATGTCCTTCGCTTTGATGATATGGTGCGTTTCCTTCTCCCTCGAGATGAATGTTGCTGACTCATTACGGTTTTAGGATGGTTTTGTAAGTTCTTGATGCTATAAAGCCACGCTTATCTTGAAATAATTCATCGACTTATTAGCTGATACTTGCTTAGGGTAATGCTTCGCAACCCCTACTTACTCTGAATGTTTTGGTCTAAGTCATTAAATCCAGCACGCGTAAGCATGTCAGCTCTCGCTAGTTATGCCGACACGTCGCGCGCCTACTGGCTACGCTATACTGCGAGCCGAGAACCGAAGATCGAAGACAAGGCTGCATGGGGGGGTCTAATGACACCTATCACAACTGTGATGCTCCCTATCGAATCCTCAATTCGCTACTTCCAAGTCCGTTCCCAACTGGATACACAGTTGACTGTAGCTAACCCTAATCCAAGGCACTAAAATTCCCAGACGCAATAGTCGTGAGACACAAAATTCTGACCAAGCCCTTCACCAAAAGCTCCCAAATCCTCGAGATGGAAGCTATCGTGGTCTCTCGGCGACAGGGTGTCGAAGTCGCACGGATCCATGAGAGGCTTTCGTTTGTAAACTACAGCGATGGCAAACGGCAGCAGGTAAACGCTGCCCAATTCAAACCAGCACTGGTCAGCCTGTATGATACGCAGATACAGCACGAGCAAGAGACGGAAGAAATTCTCGACGCATTCCACGAAAGGCTTGATAGGCTCGAGGAGCATGTGCCGGAGAGCATTGAGGATATGATTGAGGGCTTGGCCGAGGAATCTGCGGCTACGAATGCCCGCAGTGAATATGTAGCGAGGATTCGCAAGGCTCGCATGGAGCGTGAAAATTTGCGAAAGGAAATGGCGAGTGATTACACGGGGGAAGGAGAGGAGGAGGAAAATCAAGACGACGATGAGGATGGCATGCTCAATGACTTGCGTCGAGAGATGGAAGCTTATGAGAATGCCAACCAGAGCAAGTGAGCGGTCTCTCCAACAAGAGCGACACCCGTCATGAAGGAACGGTGTAGTTGATAACGCCAAGACGCCTGGAAAGGGTGTCGTATGTAAGATAGGAAAATAGCATGCTTCTTGATAGCAGACTTGGACATGATGGAAACGTATGACCAAAGCTCTCAAAATGTGACTGACATCGAGGGGTGTCTCAAACCCGATCCGAACTGGAACTGGAGGTGTTCCACGTACGAAATACCATCCACTCTTATAGAACTCTAGGCTTAGGTGTTTGAAATACCAGTTGTCACCCGCGTCATCGCCTATAGACAAAGAAACACACCATATTCATGTAACTGATGGCTTCACGTCATGGCGAGGACAACGGCCCCAATCCACGGGTCTAACGGCAATGTACCTATAATTCCCTACTGGCAGAGGGCTCAAGTTGGAACTACAATGGCATGACTAAAAATGGAGGAATTCAAGTATGCAATAATTGTTAATTAGCTAGCCTCGACCGACTTCCACGATTTTGAACAAGTTAAAATCTGAAGAAATAACTAAACAAAGAGATAGACTTATACACAAATGAAAAATTCATAACGCATGGAAAACATAACGACATTCTACATCCATAATAGATAGGACGAAACTCGCCCAATCAGTCAGTGAAAATGCTGAAAGATCTATGCAAAACACTTTTCAACGCCTTTTCCAGAAGAATGCAAGAATGAAAACATTATACGTGATTTTGAGAGCGCCAGCAACAATAAATGCAAGCCAAAACTTATCCAAACCGGCAAATAACCCAGTCATGTACAGACCAGCACAACTACCGATGGTTTTGACGATATTAACCACACCCATGGCGGAAGTCCGCTCGTGGTCCAAGACTCCCGCTGAGATAAAGGCCTGGCGCGGCGCATTGTCGATCTCGCGAGTGACGATGCGGAAGATGAATATTACGAGGGCAATGTATTTGTTTCCGGATACGGAAACCATGAGGAGAGAAATGGAATTGATGGTGTGGCAGAGGACCATGGTTTGGACCTGGCCGATGGAGCGCGAGAGCGGCGATGAGGCAAGGTTTAGGATGGAGGAGATGATTCCAGCGGTGAATGTTGCAGATCCTAGAGCGCCCTCGGGCATGTCGTACTCGCGCTTGAAGAAATATGTCATCCATGATATCTGGGCCAGACCGGATCCCACAAAGTCAAAGGCCATGGCGAGGGATAATTTCCACATAAAGTCGAAAGACGACGGGGTAAACAGACGCTTCTGCTGCGCATCTGCCACAACCTGGGCTTGAGACTCGGGTGTCTCAGTATCCGTGATGACACCTCCATAGTCAGGTATGTTCTCAGCGAGAAGAGGCGCAGTCTCATCATCCGTTGATTCACCATCGTCCGATGTCTGACGTCCAGACGGTGGTGTGGCGCAGCGCTCTTTCTGGAGAGGCACAAGCTCGACCTGAGAACTCAAAAGCAGAGAGCAAGCCAGCTTGATCAGGCCGATACCGGCGTAGCCGAGGAATATCATTCGGTGGCAATTGACCTTTTCCATTCCCGCGTCTTCGAGAACGTTGATGATCCAGCCTGTGAGGAGGTTACTCGCAGCAGTGCCGAACATGCCCAGCATGGACCACCAGGCAAACATATCGTTGCATGTGTGCGGTGTGCTGAGGCGCGCAATAGCTGATTCTTCAATTGCCTTGAAGGGATCGATCTCGTTTGCACTAAACAATCAGTACACTGCTTCAAAGAGAAGATAATCAACATACCTGGGATTGATGACCGCGACAATACTGGCGAAGAGCAATAGCCAAAAGTTCTCAAAATACGCAAATGCCACACCGCCCGCACACATCAACAGCGCTCCAACAGCAGCCGTGAAACGCACACCAATACGATCCCCGAACCATGTGAGGAAGAAGCTAATAGCAAGATCACCCACGAGTGTCAGGGTCATAAACAGACCGATCTGAGTATCTTGAAAACCCAGGGCGTTGAGGTACAACGCGAGAACCAGCGTGGTACCTCCATATCCGAGAAGCCGTATGAAACGGAGAAGAATAAGAATCTTCAGGTCCCGGTCCGACTGCCAGAGGGCATCGGCGCCAATGCTCGAGAGGAGGCTACGAGCGGGTTTCCAACCGGCCATGGTTAATAAAAAAAAGGGGGGAGGGGAATTAGTGGAAAAGATGACAATGCCCTGGGGGAGAAAGAGGGCGGTTGTACGAGGCTTCACAACCGAGGGATATATACAGACAAATCAATTTTTTTAATAGGAAATCCCGGCAGTGGTTTATTCCCACTAAGCGTGAAGAAATCTTCCAAGGGACCAACACGCTCCCCATATTTAAGTCGCCCCCACACGTCAAACCCCCGATCCGACGATCTAAAGGCACTCGCACGGTCAAAACGGGATACATGCATGTGCCTGTCAGATCATGCGGTCTGCATAGGCCGTGTCTACGAATTCGAAGTACCCACAAGACAGCTGTCGTCAGCTCTGTAGAGGATTGTCTCAAATCCGGGCAGCACGGGTGGGCGAATCATGATCCAGATTTGGAGACTGTGTGTTCCCAGGGGGCTCTCTTTGGCTAGACGGGTTCAAAGTCTGATGGCTGGGCGGCGCTACAAGCGGAAGAGCGAGTCATACATAACACGGAGCTCGTATCCAATGGGGGTATTCGGGTTCAGGTTATGGCAGATCATGGCTTATGACAGGGTAGGGGCGGGAATGGAGGGTCATCCCTTTAGGCTTGGATGTGGCAGGTTTGAGTGACAGATGACCAATAGAACCCTTCTTCAAGAGCGGCTCAAGAGACAGGGTCTTTGAATAGTGCGAAGATGAAGCCTCGCGCTAATTCTCGGCTATCTGATTATTAACTTATTGCTACTCATCGATCCGTTCAGCTCGGTAATTATGTTCTGATCTGAGACAACACAGCTGGGATATGTCATACCCGCGCCCCAAACCCCACGGCTATACCAATTCCAGTCTCCCCGCTTGAGTCTAAGCAATTACATATTTATCTCGCCCCCTTGCTGTCTTGCCCGCTCACACTCACATTCACGGACGCGCCCAATTCTTCTCTCGCAGCGTCATGTCGACGGAGTCAACACTCCCGTCATGCACCTCACGCCATGCATCATATTCCTCAAAGCGCATCTGAGCATACCCGGCGTAGTCAAAGTCGATAGTTCCAGTCGCTGTCTCAGCCTGAATGAGCGCGCAGAGACCCCTGTCGTGGCGCACGGGGGTTAGTTCCATCGTACAACACAGCCTGTTGGGCAACTCACCAGTAAAACCCAGGGAATCCCCTGTAGTCGTCGACCTGGCGCATCAGCTTCTCCACATCGTAATCAGAGACACTCAGCAGATCCTTGGTGCCCGGCAGATGGGTGGGTTCTCGAGCGAGATCGGCGCGAGCCTCGAGATATTCGCGGACAAAGGCTCTGCGGGTTGATGTGTTGGGTAGGAGATTGTAGTCGCACTCGAAGCCGGTCCACTCGGCGAAATGATTGGCGAGTTCAAAGGCCCGAGGGCAGTACGTGGCGTGTCTGCACATCATTCAGAATCTGGTCGAGTGTGGGTGACTGGTGTAACTCACTCGTAATCAATGAACCTGACTGATGCGACATCGGTAGCCCCTATGTCATCAGCCGACGTCTGTACAATGATGTTGGCACACAAAAGGTCGCCATGGCCAAGCACCTGGTTAATTGGGGAGTCAGCATAGAAAACACCAAGTCAATGAAACGACGTACCAAGGGTTCCGGCGTCTTGTCAGTGGGCAGCAAATGGTTGGCGAGATACTGGAACTTTTCATGCAGGGCTGCAATTTCGGCTTTTGATCGACCGGGATGCTTGGACACTTCATCGAGCCATTTCTTGGCCGTCACCCACACTCCTGGTTCATGGTTCAGGACCTCCTGAGCATTTCGCAGCTTGATCAGGGAAAGGGTCGCGTGCCATCGAGCCAGCTCTCTTGCAACACCGCGGGAGATTTCTGTCTTAGACATATCGGCTTCTGAGCAGACGGAGCCATGGATGAACTGGTAAGCATGTCCATTGGCGAAGCGGACCAGGGGGGAGCTCGAGAGGCCGTGATCTGCAAGGAGTCTGTGTACCCTGAGCTCCTCTTTTGTCGCAGGTTAGACGAGAGTCAAAGACGGAAGCTTGAGACGAGATGGAAACATACTGTGACGATCAATCGTGATGTCGGTGCCATCGCCGTAGACCTTGACGAGCACAGCGTCTGCGGTAGCTGCGTCAGCGGATCTGTTGGTCACCTTGAACAGCTGCCAAATATTTTAGCATGTGCAACGTCCCGAGACAGTTCGGAAAAAAGGGGAAGGGGGGGCTTCTCACGCCATTCGTGGTGCCCTGGGCCAGAGGCTGGATACGCAAGTTTCCGTCATCGGCAGGTTCACGGCCCGGGAACAAAAAAGGAAGAAGCGGCACAGCTGAGCCAAAGGGATCAGCCGGGTCAAAGACGTGATCCAGGAACGGAATGCCCATCTCCACTTAATATCGATATGTAAAAGGATGAAATCTCCAATGAGAAAAGATTAATAGGGCACGGGAGGGGAGATTGTTGTGAGAACGAAAAAAACAGACCACGGATCCAGGTTTTAAGGCTGCAAAAGTCGCAAGTGCGGCTTAAGCCCAAAAGGAGGGGCAGACTCGCAAGCAGGAAAGATCAGCTTGCCGGGCTTACTTTGGTTGGGCTGAGCTGAGACAGAGCTCTTTTGCTGCTGCAAGATCCCTTTTGTGTGCTGTGTTGTGAGACAAACGAAAGCATGAATTATCATTTGCCGTAGCTTGCTTGGTAGTGATTCATCATAAATCGGATTCCAATCAAGAAAAAGCAAGCCAGCTGCAGCGGCATGTTTTCGGAGGAATTGCACATGATTTGCAATGAAGACAAAAATATTCATCACTGCAGGCGGTGTCTATTATGAATCACTATCATTCATTTCCATTGACAAAATTGTATCCAGCCTACGATCAGAATCGAACAACAAGTAGTCAATATACAGCGTGGTAAGTCATGGAAGAATATTTGTGAAAAGATACCCTTGGAGCCAAGAAAATTCCAATAAGCTTTAACCACTCAGCCTTGTTCAAACTAGACAGGGGCTTCTTTTATGTCTCCGATGTCTTAGATTACACTCCCGACATGACATCAGACTCCTCGGGGTATTCTTTCCACCCCGATCCAATGAATAGACGCCATCAGCTCATCAAACTTGATAGCGTATAGGAATCCAATGATAGCAGTGCAGCTTTTCCAGCTCAGGCTAGCTTAGATCTCCATTCAATTGCCTCTTGATCAAGAACCAGTTGGCATTGACTACCTAATAGTATCTACAAATGCTATCGTATCTCTTGCGGCAGTATGGCAGTATCAACTCTACGTGGTTAAACATGCATTACCCCAACACTCTCAGCTAGACCCATGCAGGTCTAGGATTCTCAATATGCCTGTTCTCTACAAAACAGAATCGATCCCGGTCCAAGCTACCGAGTCTTACAACTCCTTACCAAGTGATCAGGAAAAGTAAAAATGTGTTAGAATTTAGTTTAGAGCCACACCGCTATTTCCCGTGCCGGCGCGGATGCGGGCCGCCGCCCGTCGTCTCGATTACACTACATGCCTGAAAGTATTGCTCGACCTGTCTCAGCCGCAGGTCAAGTTCACGAATCTCTGGTCTTGATCGCGTCTTGAACATCGAGAGGGAGGAAGATTGTCAGACCACAAGCCAGGGAGTGCAGAGTACGAGTACTCACAGCAATATGTTGGACCAAGAGATATATAAACGGCAAATGTCCATGTTGAACAATGGTACTTCATCTCAACGCCTCAACTCAATAGCTCAAACTCAAAATGCCTTCCACCAAGCCCACAAACAGCCTTCTCTACAAGAACTTCCAAAAGCACCCCGCGGCGCTGATCGAATCCACGTCAGGTATTTTCCTCAACACAAGCGATGGTCGCAAGATTCTCGATGCAACCAGCGGAGCAGCCGTTGCCTGTTTGGGTTACAATAACAAGGAAGTTCAGCAAGCTGTTGTTGAGCAGCTGGTGAACGTTCCCTACTGCCACCCCGGTTTCTACAAGACACAGGCTGCGGAGGATCTAGCCGATTTCCTTGTCCAGTCTACCGACGGACAACTGTCCAAGGCCGTTTTGTGCGGTTCAGGTGAGTTGATGATGCAGAATATGGAGATGCAATGCTGACTTACACATCACAGGCTCCGAAGCAGTTGAAGTTTCTCTCAAGCTCGCCAAAACGCACTTCTCCCACCTCGCCATCCCCCAAACCGAACGATGCCACTTTATTACACGCGTGGGTGCCTGGCACGGCGCAACACTAGGAGCTTTGACTCTGGGCGACTTCAAGGTCCGCAAAGATCCCTTTGTGCAGATGATCTCGCAGAATGCATCTAGAATTTCAGCTTGCAGCTCGTACCGAGGCATGAGAGATGGCGAGAGTGAAACTGCCTATGTGCAGCGATTGGCACAGGAGCTAGACGACGAGTTCCAAAAGGTTGGACCTGAGAAAGTCTGTGCCTTTGTTGCCGAGACTGTTGGAGGAAGTGTACGTGTCCCATTTCGTTTGTATCGACGTTTCTAACATGACGATAGGCGAGTGGTTGTGCTATGCCCATGAAGGGATACCTCAAAGCCATGAAGGCTGTCTGCGAAAAGTACAACGCGCTTCTCATTCTTGACGAGGTGATGTGTGGTATGGGCCGTACTGGAACACTTCACGCGTACGAGCAAGAGGACGTCGTCCCCGATATCCTTGTCGTCGGAAAGGGTCTCGGAGCCGGATATGCTCCCGTCTCAGCTGTCCTCATCAACGCCAAGCTCGTCGAGTCATTCCAAAAGTCCGGCAAGGGCTTTGCTCACGGACAGACATATATGGCCCATCCCCAAGCAGCCGCCGCTGCCTTGAAGGTCCAGCAGATCATCCGTGACGAGAACCTCGTATCCCACGTTCGCGAAATGGGAGAATATCTCGGATCACAGCTCAAGGAGCGACTACTGTCTATGCCTTACGTTGGAGATATCCGTGGCCGAGGTCTCTTCTGGGCTGTTGAATTTGTCACCAACAAGCAGACCAAGATGCCTTTCCCTTACAGCCTCGGTCTCAACGCGATGCTGCACTCGCGAGGAATGAGCCCCGGTTACGAGATCGCGCTATTCAACGCCAACGGCGGTTACGATGGGTACAGCGGTGACCACTTCCTCATCTGCCCCCCTTTCATCGTGACAAAGCAGGACATTGACGACATCGTGGACCGAACCGCCCGTGTCATTGAGGATACTTTTGAGGAGTTGAGCAATTCTGCCGTGTGGGAAAAGGTCACGATGCAGATGGAGATTGACAACAAGCCCGAGGTGGCTGCAGTCATTGCTCCTGTTGTCGTATAGGAGGCCCTGGGAATGTGATTTGGAATGAATACTTGTATATGCTTGTACCATTTTTAAGATAGACTTTCTGTTTTAATATTACATGTTTGCTGCTATGAATCAGTCGTATGGTGTTTGTTTTGATATAGTAACATAAACAAGATTTCTCATGTGCTGAGGTTTGGGAGGTATGATATCACCAGAGGTGACTTACCCCTCATCGAGCACATGCGCGTCCCAATCAAATTTTACGGATATTCAGGGTTCAATGTGTAAAATGTGATACAAAGGAAATTTGAATGGGGTAAAACAGTCTCAAGCCGGCAGGCCCCGTGCAGTTCGGTGTCTCGCGATCTTGCATACCAATGCGGCAACTGTTTCTCAACAATTCCGGGCGGAGATTTTTGGCAGTAAAACAATCCCTTGACAAGTTCCATTTGCCTCAGTTGCTACCAGCTAGGGTTGATCAGGGTTTCAATTCCGTGATCGTCCAATGTAGTTAATTAAAACCCACTGACATCTTTTGACCAGTTTATGAAGGTATACAGCGCATCAACTTACCCTAAGGAAATATTGATGTTAGTGGCGAGATATTAAACACTATAGGAGAAAATGCGGGAGTTAGGGAGTAATGATAACATTGATAAATAAACATGAAATGAATTAGTTCTCGGAACAGTTCTGGTATCCTTGCACCCAACAAACATACACTGTCTCTATCGACAGCACAACTAAACCTTGACGGTAGCACCAGTCAAAGTAAGCGTATAATCCAAACCCTTGGAAACCTCCTCACTCAGATTAAAGCCATCGTACAGAATAGCCTTGGCAGGAGCATTGGCGACAATGACACTGACATCCTCACCAGCCTGGATAGGAACAGTAGCAGCACCGTTTGTCAAAGTAAGATATGACGACTCGCCTCCCTCACGGTAAACAGCAACCGTAGCGACAAACTCAGCATCAGACGCCACCTTGACCTCAAGCTGGCTACCAGTAACCTCGAGAGGAATGATGTTGGCACCCATGTAACGAGGCTGACGGTCGGCTTTGGGCTTGTAGGTGCCACTGCTAGCAGCTTCTACGTTGTCAAAGTTGATCTCTGCGCGCTGCTGGAAGAAGACCTCCTGGGCAGAGGAATGACCAATATCAACATAAGCCATGCGCGCCCAGTAGCGGCCGACAATATCACCGACGGTAGCATTCTCAGAAACACGGGCAAGAGTATGGAGAGGGGTTTCGTTGCTACCCTTCTCATACTGCAGCTGCAACTGACGGATGGTATCTTGGCCAAGACCCGCGAAATCGTCGGGGTTGTTTGTCAAGTATGCCAGGAAGGGCCAGGCTTGGTAGTAGTTCCCAGTATCAACTGTACCGTCGACAATGACCTGGTGAGAATCACCAAGGACCTTCTTGAGCTCGATCTCAGTGGGGGAAGATTCCTGGTTATGAGCCTTTCGGGCAGCCGCGCAGATGTCGGAGGTTTTGTATGTGTCTGCGACCCAATTGGCGAGGGTTTCCCACCAAGCGCCTGTTCGACCTTGATCAACCCACGACTGCTGATGATAATGCAGACCGTGACCGTATTCGTGGACAGTGACACCAGGAACAGCGAGATACTCGTCTACAACCTCGAGCCAAGCCATTCCAGTCTCAGCATCAGAATGCATCACACCCGCCGCGTTATTCAAAGATCCAACAGAGTAGATATTCGTCTTTGTCAAAGGTCCATTGTTTGTCTGATCGTTGAAAGATAGACCTGGAGATCGCCATTTCAGTGTTCCAACGAAGCAATCGTAAGCGCCCTCGAGCATGTCGATAGCCTTGTCGGTCTCTTCGGGAGATCCTGCGTAGACGCGGAAGTGAGGAGAATCCTTAAAGTTGGTGCCACCGGGGCCGATGTTGGGGTTTGCCGTGTAAGTAGCTGCTGCCGCCGGGGCATCAGCAGGTGTAGTGACAGCTTGAGGAAGAGCATGAGCACCAGCGGCGAGAAGGCCGACAGTGACTGCTTTTTTGTTAAAGATACCCATTGTAGCGAGCGAAAGAAGTGAAAGAAGCGAAAGTAAAGTAAAGTAAAACGAAAGAATAGCAACGAATCAAATGAATTAACAAAAGAATGTTTTGGCTTGGGATTTGCTGGATCATATACATACAGTCGAGGCCAGATCCTCCTTGTATATAGACACTAAGCTAAGTTGTCGTCTATTGGTGGACTTTTAAACAGCGTTTCAAAACATGGCCCGTGATGAGCTTAACATCCAACATTAGATTATAGGCGAAGATCGGCGTTACAGAGTCAAGGTTGTTTAATTGCACGGAGAATTAACCGTGTTTCATCTCAGTGTGATCCCAAGGGGACAGAAAACTTGTCCCGTCAAGTCCAAACTCCTCCATAGTTAGCCAGATCTTCACCGGACAAGAAATTTGTCTCCCTCTAGGATGATCAAACATGGCGTCAAAATAAGGACAAATATCCCAAGGTAAATTGGAACCATACATCTGGCAATACAAGTTAGTGCAGAATTTAAGCTTATTTTGGGTTAATTTATAATCTGTTTGCTCGTTTTTCATATTGATCATGCTATGTGGTCCAAAGTCAAAGTATAATAAACTGTTGCTATGCCTATATGACAGAAATTATTGCTGAAGGTATTGTATTTCATGCATTGATATGTCCAAATTGACCACGTTTCTTTGCTTTTCAACTTGAATGTATCTCAGAGAAATATTCATCAAGGTCAACGTCAAGTATTGGGTCCAATAATGTATGACCTTTATTCCTCCCATACCTTCAAGGCACGGATTGCCTCATAATCTACCGTACCCAGGTCATCGCCAGACCATTCAAAAACTTGGAAAGTGTGATCCTTGTAGTGCAAATCCTCCATGTTGTTGATGCATTTGTAGCAAAAGTCACACAGATAACATTGGTTGCACCGATAACGCCGCCCGTAGATAGCCTGCAAATAAAGCGCTATTAGTGTCATGAAAATACTTTAGGGTGGCAGCCTTACACATATACATGAATCGCATACGAACCAATCATAAAGGTCATCCTTTGCCTTTTTCGCTGGTTGAAAGAGATAGTGATCCTGCTTAGACAGGCTACTGGCGTTGTTGTGTTCGTCCTTAAGCTTGAGCTGATCCCTTAATGCTGTATTATCGTTAAAATCCACACAGTGATATACAGCAACATCGTATGGACGTAAGCCGCTGACAGTAACTGCGTTGCATTCGGCTCCATTCTCGAGAAGAAGTTCAATGGCATCCAGATTTCGGTGGCGGCAGGCCCAGTGTAATGGCGTCCAGCCATCAATGTCTCTGTCGTTGATTGCATCTCGATTGTCGTACAACATATAATTCAGCCCAGATTCATGGCCATGTCCAGCAAAGAAGTGGAACATATGTCGTCCTTGAAGGTCAGTGGCCAACGGAGTGGTGGTACCAATCGCAGCGAACAGATGTATAGATTCCCACCGGTTCTCGCATGCTAGGTGATGTGGCAGCCTGCCTTCTTGGTCCTTGATGGTATTTCCCAGATATTGCTCCAGAAGTAAGGCTTTGCTGAGCACTCGTGTCCTGATAGCGAGGTGCAGTGGCGTTCCGTATGTTCCAGTCACAACTTCCTGCTTTGGCTTTAATTCAAGAATCAATTTGACCATGCTCTCGGTTCCAGTGGCTACAGCGGCTTGTAAAACGGTCGGATAGTGACCACCTTCGTGATGCAACGTGCCAGGATCCTTATCAAAGATGGCCCTGACGACTTCATAGTAAACATCGCCGTTGTGGCGGGGCATACTTGCGGCAGCATGTAATGGAGAACCGTAGGTCGCCGTTCCCTTGTACACATCCGCTCCCGCTTGTAGGAGCTTTTTTACGATATGGGCTGCCTCCGCTTTGCCATTGGCTGCTGCAAGGTGTAAAGGTGTGCCATGTTCTTGGTGTTCGATGTCGAGATCGGCCTTGCGCTCAATGAGCAGAGCCACAAGATCGGGCCTATCCAGGAGAACAGCATAGTGCAGCATGGTACCGTCATCACCGATGTATCTATCGACATCTACTCCGCTTTCAAAAACGAACCTTAGTTTAGATATGACCTCTATATCACCACGAAGTATCGAAGAAAGCTTTTCATCAGATATGTTCCACAACTGCATGTCGCGGCCTGTCATCCGATCAAGCACCTTGCGGACAACTCCAGTCTTGTATCTGAACAGGGCAGTATCCAGCAAGCTACCGTATCCCCGATGTGAGGTTCCCAGCGACGCCTCAGTGTCTGCTTGTGCACTGAGTAGAATGTCGATACAGCGTTCATGGTTGTTGTCAACTGCTATTGAGAATGCTGTGGTACCATCATGGTCTGAAAGAGTAAGATCGGCACCGGCCTTCACTAAAAGCTTGAGACAATCGGCAGAATTGAACGACGCCGCAACGTGTAGTGGCGTCTGCCCGTTCTTATCCCGCAAGTCGAGCGCAGCCCTTCTTATCAATAAAGCCTGGACCATAGGAACATCAAAGTTCTCGACAGCAAGATGCAATGCAGACTTTCCTGTCTCAGTCTCAATCGCCTTTCCGTCTGCCCCATGGTCTAGTAAAAGCTCGGCAACATCAACAAAGCCTGCTGAAGCTGCATTGAGGAAGCCAGCCTTCAGGTTATCCGAGTCGCAATTAAAGAGCATCATCCTGACATCTTCAATACGTCCCTTCGAACAAGCAATTGAGAGAGGAGTACGGCCATCGATTTCTAAACTGTTGCAATCTGCCTTCTTGGATAGTAGCATCTTGGTCATATCAAAAAGGCCACATGACGATGCTATGTGAAGAGGCGTGATAAACATCCTGTCTTGTGCGTTCACGTCTGGGTTGCTCATCGTAAGTAAAGTCTCAAGTGCCACATAATTCGGGTTGGCAGCAGCAAGATGAACAAGGCTCTGCCGTCTCTGATCGACAATTGTAACCTCTACCCCGTATTGGATGAGACGCTTCATGATCTCAACATTGCCGTGCTTGGTGGCCAATATCAATGCCGTCCGAGCATCTCGTTTCGAAGAATCTGAATCGAGACACGTCGGCCCGCTTGAGTTCGTTGTTTCGGGAAAGCTTCCCAGAATCTCTGCCGCCACCTCAAAATGCCCACCTTTAATAGAAAGATGTAAGGCTGTATTTCCCTGGCCGTCGGCCGCGTGGATGTCAACCTCTAAAGATTCCGAGCTAAGAATAAACTTGACAATGTCCAAATACCCATTGGAGCTTGCGATATGCAAAGGAGTCCTGGATGCTTCATCACAGATAGAAGGATCTGCTCCAGACGCGAGGAGTCTGACGAAAATGCTGAAGTCGCCATGCTTTGACGCCAGAAGTAATGGTGTATCGCCCGCCGAATATTCCTTACTCAAGTCTTGAGCCGTCATCAGGAGCTCTGGCGTGATGGCCTTTCCTAGGCGAGCTGCCAAAGAGAAGACATTCGGGGTAGCCGCTGTAGACATAGAGTTGTAGAAGGATCTGAGTATATGCCACGAGTTCTCGGATAGGGAAGATCTTCCGATCTTTGCTAGGTTATCGAGCACCTCATGAGCTGTCAAGTCTGAGAGTGGTGTTGTTTCATACTCTTGAACAAGGGCATGCAGCAGTCCAAGATCATTAAGCGAAATCGCGCGACCAACGATGCTATCCAAGTTTTCACGGACATACTCTGGATATAGCTTCGTTAGATGACACAGGGCCATATCAGAACCGGTGCAAAAGGCGTCGGCTAGGCTAACAGGTCCAAGGGCATGGTCATCGAAGATTTTCAATGCCTCAATCTCACCAAGCTGGGTTAAAATGACGATAAATGGATCACAGTAGCTCTCCGAGAGTTGTAAATCCGTGTTGCTAAGGTAATGTAGGATTCTCACGAATCGTGAAAGATCTTTGTGGCTTTTGATATCCAAATCGAGCAAGGTAACTATGTTGGGAAAACCTTGCCACTTGTGCTGTTCCAGAGGTTTTTCTCTCATCGATCTTAACGAGCTTAACAAGCAGTTGATGAATCCTGGATTACTGAAGGATTCGATGAGAGAATGCAGCTCTTCTGGTAACTGTTGTTCGTTTGTAGCGTCGCCATAGTCACCACACCATAGATGAACATGCGTAAACAATTCTTTAATGGCGTAAGAAAGTAGTGGCGATTGATCGCTACCTTGTGATTTACTCTTTGAGTACTGACATGTTCCAGTCAAATCATGTGCTTGACCTTCGGACCCCTCACCTTCTTGGTCGGTTTCATGCCTCATCTCGCTGAAATGGCTTCGGAGTATCTCGATGCACTTTTGAATGATGACCAAGTCCGGGTGACAATCTATATGGTACCAGCTTGTGAAACCGCTCTGATCTGGGGTCTCTATATCATCTGCCTCATCTATGCTGATCTTGAGCTGACTTTGCCGGCCTGTCAAGCTTTGGGATAGAAGTGTTCGTGCTCCAGTTGTGGCTGGGTATGTTTTATCTCCGTCGTCTTCAACAAGACCGACCAGTACTTTTAGGAAATGTTTGAATCGTATGTCGGTAAAGATAGTGTTCTCCGAGCCCATCATTAGCACAGCTGATAGCTCTGAGTGAGTCAATGGGCGGGTTGCGTATGTAACCCACATCATTCCGGACTTGAACCATGGCCTAGCCTGTGTAGGGACTGAATCCAACACGATATCCAAGAGACAGCGATCAGTTTCCAGTGACGACATAACCTCGAACGGTGGTAGAGAAGAGAGGTGATGGTTGGAAATAATTGAAAGACACTGTTCAGTTGACAACAATTGAGCTCTTCCCAGGAACTGGGCCAAACAGGATCGCAGCAAAGAGGACCAACTATTGTTCCCTATGGCTTGGCGCAGATTACTTTCCCGATCTCCCTGATCAGTGGACTGTGGGCTCGAGAGGATGTGAGCGCTCTGAGTTTTGATCTCCGCGGAAGTCTGTTTCTGACATTTCATTGCTTTTCGAATGATCAGGATCTTGCATGAGACCTCTGTATGACGAAGCAAAGATACGAGATCCGACGCAAGAGTCGTGAAGGCTGGTGAAAGACTTTCGTTTATAGGTTCGACCATCAGGATGAACGCTTTCTGGGCATCAGAGCATCCCAGGAAGGTCTGAACAGCGCGCCATACCGAAGTTTCTTTCCAAGCATTGTTCTGTGTCTTGAAAGCATTGCTCAAGTCACCGAGTATGCCCTCCACTTGACGATACATCTGTGGACAAATAATCAGATATTGGCGAGCAATCGAAAGCAAAAGATCAAGCTTGGTCAGAGGATTTCGGCTTGAAGAATGATGGGCCACAGTGATGAATCGTATCTCACTACAGTCTCCGCTCTGCTGTTCTCGAATCGATTCTTTCAAAGAGGTCTGGAAGTTGGCTGTTTCGAAATCAGATCCTTGAAGTTCTAGAATCTGTATGGATCGTGCGACTGAATCCATTTCCCGCAGCGGCATTTCGGGGCCCGTATTAGTGGTTGAGGTCGAGCTGACTATGCGACTTTCTGTCTTGTTGGTAATGGACCCTAATCCACCGGTGGAAAAATCGAGAAACTGCCTCATTCTATCGCTTGACGTGATTTTCAAACACTCGCTCTTGTATATGGGTCTCGCTCGTCCAGACAGTAGAGTCATCCCATCATGCTCGGACAGTATATGAAGGTGGGATCGGTAGTCACTGTCCATGCCTGAAAGTCCGTTTCTGTTAGCCGAGCTCTCCATTGTTTGATTGACTTGAACGACATACGAGCCTGCGCATTCTTAAGCGATAGAAGGAGCGGCGTCTTCACGTTAGATCGAGACACATCCGCAAGCATCTCATGTCTTTCATAGCAGCCTATTTGCAGCTCGTCATTTATCCCAAGTATGGCGGACGACTCTGGAACGACCTGCCACGAATATCATAGTGAGTCTTGCACGTAATAACTCTTATTGCAGGTTTTACTTACTATTTGAAGTCCACTCGCATCAGACTTTTGAAAGTAACTCCTGATTTGGAATAAAGAACGGCGACATAGAGCATCAAAGTCTGCTGCTACAAGTGCGTGCAAGGCGCTGACCCGCCGAACCTCCTGATGAGAATGAAAATTGGGACCGCGTTTCGACAGCTTAGAGACAAGATTGTCCATAGTCAACTCCCATGGATTCTCGTCTGAGGCTCGATGTGGGGTGCCAAAGAAGAACTACATGGCCATACTTGGTCAGCTGTTAGACTTACTAAGATGAGCCTTCAGAATCATCAGGTCATGTAGCTTTCCAAGTCTGGAACTCACTATATGGGTTGTATGACCTATCAAATCATCGTTCGTAGCAAGCTTCGCGTCGTCGCACAGTGTCTGAGTACAATTCCGTAAGTGACATGATTCCAGGTCGGGATTTCGGTTTTACCTTCTTCAATACCGTCCCACCAAGATCATGGGCAAGGAAAAGAAATGCGAAGTTATCCTATTTCTCAGATGCGGATCAGTGGATGGCCAAGTCATCGTGTTCCCATCAAGACTCACACTATTACATACGGCCTTGAACTCATCATGTTTCAGTCGGATGAATTCAAGCAATTCCGTGGCCGAACGCTCAACAGCTTCCAATGTGACAGTCCCTTCGACCCTATAGGTAGGCTGGAAAAGATGGGTGTCGGCATACTTACTAAGATGAGCAACGGACCTCTCATACTTGCCGTCAAGCCCACCAACGACGAATGTGCTTGTTTCAGTGTCAGCTTGAGTATACAGATCTGAGCGAAGGACTGACATAACGCGATTGAAGCTTTCAACTGCTTCAACACCTTTTAAATCCAATACATCCCCATCGAGTAATTTGGAAGGCTCGACAACTGAGTCTTTTTCTGTCCTTTGGTCATGGTCAACATCCCCTGGTAAGGATCCTTCCGGTGCGATCTGACTCAGAGATGAAGACGTCTCTTCTGGATCATCGGGCTCATCTTTCCATGTACTCTGACGGGCGAGTCTCGCTGGTTCCATCCATGGTCTGCGCAGAGATCGACTCATCGCCGAAATGAAGCTTATCCAAAACAGAGGTTGAATCTTGGTATCGAAATTAACTGTATCCTTTTGACTTGGGAGCCTTGATCTATCTCATTGAGATAGAGAGTTGAACGATTGATTTAACAATACCCTAGTCGGCCAGAATTCCGGACTAGTATAGCTCAAATTCCAAGGGAAATGACGTGATCCTGCTTGAGCCCAACTACAGAGATCTGCATGCATTGACCTAAATTCAATTATCATTTCTGTACATGTAGATCCTGGTCCCAGTTTGTCCCCATTGCAAACGGGTACTGGATAAATCACTGGCTAGCTAGACATGTCCCTGAGCGGGCTGAGCCACATACAAGCAAACTTCCAAGGTTTGGAAGGGTGATGTAGATGCATGGCTTGCATCGTCACCGCATATGCGAAATGAGCTGGCGGCATGGTAATTTCAAATAGGCACCTATTACCACGCTTCTCAAGGTCACTTGAGTTCCCCATAAGGGCTATCTTTCACGAATGTATGTCAGATGCTGAAGAAGTTGGAGTCGCACCACGCTGGGGCCAGATCCATGGTAGATATGTCTATGTTCTGTCAAGATCCATAGTTCCAGTTTGGTTCTTGAGCAGCCCCGTATCCAGAATCACCTAACGGGAGATCATATTTGACCATATATATATGGGGTTTTCATCGCCTGAGTCGAAGAAGGCAAACGTAGAGAGATCAGGGCCCGATTTTATAAACGCCAACCCTTGTAGGCCAAGACTTTGCAGTCCGAGCGCGAATTGAGCCGGAACTCAAGCTCCACAAGAAGAAGTATTACTTTCTCACTCGGGATCAGCAAGATGCTTATATTTGATCCATGCATGACTAAAATGTATACAGTTTCTTCTGCACCAAGCTTACCACTGTTCACTCAAGCAGATCCCTGGACTTAATCCATCGAACTTGACTTCTTTCTAACCTAGTCTGAGACGATTCGCTTTGACACGAAATGGCACGGAGACCTCCTCCCCAATTCATGAAAACCACAGTTGGGAGTATTGGAAATGACGTAACTCAAGCACCAGATGTTCTCGCCATCCGCTCGAGGCTCCTAACGCAGATCGAACAAAATCTCGACAAGAACTTGACGATCGAGCAATTAATCAAAGACCATGAGGAAACACTCCAAAAATGCGCGGAAAAGAAGGACGACGACGATGTAACTATTTTGCACTGGATTGTTGGACAGGTGAAGGGCCTTGTTTTTCCCCCAGACGGCGACATGATTCTGTTAAAGCCATACGAGATATTGATCCAGCTGTCAATGAAGTACGACGAGCAGCTGGTCGCTGTGACTGACAAGGCAAAAGAAACAGCGCTGCATAGAGCCTTGAAGTCCAGAGACAAGGCCATGGTCTTGACCTTGGCGAGCTACATGTCGAACTATGGAGGAGCCACAGATGCTTTCAAGAAGGCTCTTTCGATCGCCAATACAAACGGCGAGAACCCTTTACATCTCGCAGTGGCCAATGATAAGTTTCTTGCAGCGGAACTTATTCCGATCGCTGAGAAGAAAGCTTTCCTACAAAAGCGTAACTTGACATTGGATGGAAGCCCGGTTACTCGGGGCGGTAACACCCCTCTCCATGATGCTGTGCACTTTGGGACTGCAGTTTTCGAAATACCGGACTGTAATTTCCATGAAAACCAGTGCCGGGGGTGCGGTGAGCTCTCGGAGAGGTTCGATGAGAGTGTTTCGCTCGCCATCGAACTGGTACAAAAGCTTACACATCACGGTAGTGAGGCGCTGAAAGCTAAGAATGGTAATGATGAATCACCATATCTCTACCATCTTAGGACGAAGGGGGAATACCTTAAGCTAGATCCTAAGGCTGAAGGTAATGCAAAATCAGAACTTGATATTAATATCCGATTAACGCCCGCGAAAGTGCAGGATTCAGCTACGGAAGGTAAAATAGGACATGGAGTTCCTACTACGAAGTGTGGCATCGTCAAAGGCTATGAGGCTACTGATACAATCGAAGAGCTGCTAAGAGAATGGGCCTTCGCCATCGGTAGTTTTGAAGACGCATGCTCCTGCTTCTTCGGCGAGAATCCCGGTAAGTCCTTCGACAAGAATATCCCAGCATCAGGAGTGTAGGAAGTCATGATAGGGAGCTAAGGGTTGATCTCTCTAAACTAGACGAGGACGGAAGAAGTTCCCCTTTTCGACCAGGATATCCTGTCCTACAAAGCTCGCCCGAAGTATACCAGAACCTCATTCCAGAGGGTACTCGTGTCTTATCCCACGTGGACCTCTGTGTCAGCTCATACGTCAAAGATTCAACATTAGAGGTTCACCACCCAAATGCCAGTGAAACAGAAAGCGACATTGATCAGTGGAACCGGAATATGAGAAATCTCAAGAAAATGTTCAGGATGATTAGGAAGCGTCAAGTAAAGCAGATCCTCAAGGTAACGATTTACGACAATCCGAAACGACCATGCAGTGATGAAACTATCCAAGCTTGCCTCGAAGGTTTCGATGTTCGGTATCTAGACTGGAACAAACCGGACCTCTCAATAGACGTCATCCATGCTGCTTGTCCTCGCCTGGCAGAGATAAAGCTTTACTCATCGGGGAGGAAGTCTGTGTTTTCGGGGTGGACTTCGAACACAGGCCTCTGTAACCTTCATCAGGTGCGTAACATTATAAGGCGTCACAAGTATCCTATACATCATGTAAGAAATTTGAGTAAGAGATTAACGTGTTTTAGTTGAAATGCCTTGATATTAAGGCAGTAAGGGTAAGCATTGCACAAAGTCAAGCCCAGACTGTACTAAACGATTATTCGCTGACATGTATAGGGTCTGGAAACTCACGACCACTATACAGAGTCCGTCCAACAATTTACCAATGAGCTCGAGCAAAAGATGAGATATATGAGGGAGAAATTACGTCTAACATGTGAACGACAAGAAAAGATGATTCAAGTCGAGAATATTGAGAGATCGATCCGATCAGGCAATGAGTGGCTGAGAGAGCAGAGGGAGGCTGATTCCTCACAGAAATCCCAGATACAAGAGGCAGAGGAGTGGATAGTATCTTCCGAATCTCAGCTCCACATTCATCGTGATGGATTGAGACTACTAGGCCCGAGACTACGATCACTAGACCATGAGATCGAGAAGCTGGAGATGCGAAGTCACGGTATTTCTTCCACTCTTTTTGAGGAAATAAGGGTCATTTCAATCCAAGACCTTTGTCAACGCGATATAGGTATTGTTGAAGCTGAATGTTATAGCTCTCGCACCAAAGGATATGGTACTATCCATGATGTTTCGCATGGTGTCATATCTTCTTCAGCACTGGGCGAAAATTCCGCAGAATACCAACAAGGTCAGTCATTTGACCGAGCAGATGGACCATGGCCTGGCTTGTTCCAAATAAAGCGTAAAGATGGCGGTCGGATCTCTGTGGTTCGGGATTTCAAGATCAGGAAGCAGGACTTGGAAGATCCCCCAACTGAACCTGGCAACGCCGCCAAACCACAGAATTTACCAGGAAACTCTGCTGAAAGTCTATCAGCCATTGTGTAAGTGAACCTTCATACTGCACTGTGCTCTTCTAATGTACAACAGTACACCGAACAGGTGGATCAACGCAATAGAAGCGTTTGTCAGAAAAGCAGGCTTCAGCAACCTCAAGAACTCCACGCCTGTCAAAGTTGCACTCATTGATGATGGCGTCAACTTGGGCAATTTGATTGGACAGACCGAGAACTTCCAAATTCCCGGCTGGCCGATATTGAAATCGTACAGCAACGACAGACCCTGGTGCCACTCAGAGGGCAACCATGGCACAGAAATGGCTAAACTGATTCTCAAGATGTGCCCTAATGCAAAGTTACTGGTTGCTAAGCTCGGGGGTAAGGACATGAACGCCAGACTCGATAATGCTACTGATGCAGCAGAGGTATGATTTCCTTGACAACCATACCAAGTAATCCATCTGGAACGAAATCGCGCTGACTCTAGCAAAGGCTGTGAAATGGGCGATCAAGAATAAGGTCGATGTCATCTCGATGAGCTGGAGTCTGATCAAATCCAACAACAACAAAGAGGGTGTGAAACAGCTCGAGGATCAGATCCAGCTAGCTGCGAAAGCCAATATCATCATGTATTGTGCTGCTCCGGACCAAAAGTACTACAAAGGAAATGGCGAAATTGTCCCCCACAGCACAGACACGAAACGTATTCGTATTGTGGGCGCTGCGAAGGAGAATGGCACAAAGTCCAACGATGTCGCCACCGATCAGGTAGACTATCTTTTCCCAGGAGAGGGGATAAAAGACCTCGGTGAGAAAGGGGGCAGCTCTGCTGCGACCGCGCTGGCTGCCGGGTTCGCTGCTCTTATACTGTCCTGCTACAAAGGCTTCCATGATAAAGGAATAAGTTCGGTTGCAAACCCAGACCACATGCACTACGTCATGGAGAGCCTACAGCCAAACGGCAAGAAATGGGTAAACGCAACAAAGCTAGTGGGAATGGACAACGCACCCAGGTGTCCAAAATATGTTGTGAGCTATTGTGAATCAGTCATAACTACGAATGGGGGAAATTAGCAAGTGAAATAGAGTCTATTGCAAGGAGTATATATACTTTGGCCTATTTTAGGATACCTTCGAAAGCCAAGGTGAAAATATGAGCCCCGGCGTTATGGGAGAGAGATTTAATCTTCCGAGACGTGAAACATCGAAGTAGCCCGTTCATCACATCACTATATTTCAGGAGCGACCGCAACGACGATCCTATCTTCATCAGAAGTCCCATTCGGTCCTTGATCTCCTCCAGAAGGAGGCTTCAATGACAAGAGTCGAAACTCACTTGCAAGATCAATTTTGTCAAGTCCGATCCTGTTCCCTGTGGATGAGGGCCCTTTCGTACTTTCGTCCTTTGGGTTGAATATCACAGGCTCATCTGGTTTCACCTGACCTCTCATCTTGTAAATCTTTTCTTTGACGTCTTCCCAATGTGAAACATGCGTCTCGATCTCGACGTGGCCGAGAAAAAGGCCATCATCGTCAGGCTTTCGCTTCAATAGTATTGCTGTCCTCAAATAGGCGGGTACGCCTGAACGCTGAGATTCGTTTTCAAGCATGACCCAGCGAATAGCGTTGGGTCGGTTGCGACCGGATCCAACCACAAAGGGCTCCCCTGTAACCTGAACAGCGTCGGTGACATTCCTCTCGGTATCCTTTTCCATTCTCCATTTAGGTCCAGCGGAGACGAACGGTTCAAAGCCAGCACTGAACCCAAGCTCCAAAGCACTTTTCCCTCCAACTTTGCGTGAGGTGTGATTATAGTACTGAGTACCTGTTGGTACTGCTTTCACCACCTCTGGGTCCCAGTAGTTGAAGGGGATGCCCTGCTTTCGCATGTCTTTTGCGTCTCCCTCTGCTGCCCCACGTGACCCAGATGCGGAAAAGCTCATCTCGATCGTCACACTCTTGAAGCGGAGACCCTGACGCATAGGGGTCGCTTTCCATTCCATAACCACAAGAGTATGCGGCTCGTCGTCGTCGTCAAAACCATGTACAACGGTAGGCATGATCCCGATGACGGACATGAGCCGAGCTGAGCCCTCGCGATCGGTACCTGTGAGGTATTTGCGGTGTGGGACCTTGTTTCCATATTTATCTATCTCATTTGGTAGATGGTATTCCAGGTCCTCTTCTTCCACAAGATTTATTCGGATTTCCTGGGACATTGTTGCGTGGCAAAATGTTCCTCACGTCAAAGTGGAACTGTTTTTTCGGAAAGTCCTTTGAGATTGATTAATGTGAAGGATGGATTTAAGATGCAAATTGACTTGTTTATGAGGGCCAGGCTCTGTAACCCTTTCTGATCAGGCTGCTGAGCTATTCAGCCACAAATTGACCACTTGCCAAGCATTGGGCAGCATTGCATATATATCACATTATTTAGTACCAGGTCATGCGGTGACTAATACCGACTTTCTCACTCTGTATTCCTATTTCCTCTCCTGTTAGTTTTACTCCGAAGTGGAGTTGAGCTGTGATGGAAATAGTGGCAATTCTGACCGCATGTTTGCACTGGGGGTTAGCGATAATTACACAGCCCTATTTTATAACTGGGAAGATTGAGTCAGAAATTCACGCAACAGACCCAAAGCCAATTCAAGCTCGTTAATAAGAGACTAAGACTCAAAACGAGTGCAAGAATCTCTTTTACACCTACGCTTGTGGCTTCCAGATAGGTCCAACAATAGTGGGACCAGTAATTAAAATACCTCCAGGGTATCCTTAGAGGTGAGCCTGGCCATACCAACTATCCCCGAGCTGCCTTTGAGATCATGATAATACCCAGAATAGAAGGAAACATTGCAGCCTAGTCAAATAGCCCAATGGGCTGGAATGCTGTGAAAAAGATGTCTTGAAACTCGGAAGAAGCAGATAAACAGGTGCCTGGCGACAGCTTGATCTTCGACAAATTTATGCTGGACAGGACTCATCGACTGTATGGACTCAGGCGTGCCGACGTTCAGTAACAAATGATCTAATAAAAATCATGAACGTAGTATGTAATTTCATACTTTATAGAATTATGATTATCTAGGTTTAGTTGATAATGTCCATTGTCGCGTCATTCCTCCAGGTACCGGCAATTAACCGCCGTCACGCAATGACCCACCCAATATCTGGTGATGACTCCATCACACTCACCATTCAACCACAGCTTATTTCAACACTTCAAAATCCCCTCTCACAAACCAGACTCAAAATGTCTTCACAACAAGCTGAAGACGTTGCGAGTCAGCAGCCTCTTCTTTCCGAGCAGCGCCAAACCCAAGACCAGAATGTCTCGGACGCGTCGCGTGAGGCTCGCGGCACGTTTACCCGTAACCTCGGCGCCGCTGAAGCCTTCGGAATTGTCGTCAGCATCGTGATTGGAAGTGGCGTGTTTACGTCTCCTGGCTCAATCGATACAAATGTTCCGTCGCCTGGCATCGCTCTCGCTATCTGGCTTATCGGAGGTATCCTGGCGTGGACTGGAGCTACGACCTTTGCTGAGCTTGGCACGGCTATTCCTGGTGAAGGTAAGCTGTGATTTGTCGCTTCGAATCATACATCTAACGTTAAAAAGGTGGTGTTCAGCCGTATCTTCAACATATCTATGGCGATATTTGGGGTTTCTTGGCAGCATGGACATGGATCGTCGCCGTGATGCCCGCGACTTTGGCAATCCTCTCCATCGTCTTCGTCGAGAGCGCTTACTCGGCTGCGGGCGTCATCAACGAGGACTATCGCATAGAGCACAAGCTTCTTTCGATCCTAGTCCTAACTGTCATGAGCGTCGCAAACTCCATCAGCACCAAAGCCAGCACCCGCCTGAACGGCTTCTTCGTCGTGCTCAAGTTTCTCAGCATTCTCGTTGTGGTCGTTGCTGCTTTGGCTGTTATTGGTGTCCACGCTGCGCATCCAGACCGAGAAGTCGGTGGGGGCGATTGGTTCAGAAAATCATGGTTCAAGTATCGTGATACGTACAATCCCAACGGTCCTGACACGGACTGGAGTAAGTTGAGCCAGTGGGAGATCTTTGGCCACTACTCTGCTGCTTTGTATGCGGCGCTGTGGGCATACTCTGGTTGGGATAAGGTAAGATGCGCGCTCAACCTCACTTTTCTCGTACTTACGTGATCAGGCTATCTATGTCTCTGCAGAGCTTTCGCAGCCCGCCAAGCAGCTTCCTCTTGCTATCAACACATCTATCCCTACAGCGATTATTTGTTTTCTTGCTGCCAACGCCGGCTACTACATTCTTCTTCCGTGGAACGTCGTCAGTACCACCGACAGTGTTGCAGTCACGGCTCTTACGCGTCTGTTGGGCCGGGGCTTTGGCATCGTTACCGCCGTACTCATCTGTCTGGTCGTCGCAGGGTCTTTGCTTGGCAATTCGTTCGTCGCCAGTCGCATGTGTGTCGCCGCAGCACGTAAGAACTGGATCCCAAGCCTTTTCACCATCGTTGGACGGGTCGGCCTCAAACCTGCCGCTCAGGAAGCGGAAGACTCAGACGAATCAACCAAGGAAGCCGGCGACGCTCCTATAAACGCCGTTATCCTCTCAGTTATTCTTGCGTCATTGTACATCCTGTTTGGCAGTTTCAGAGCTCTTCTGACCTTGAATGGTCTTGGAGAGTACTCTTTCTTCTTCCTTACTGTTCTCGGCGCCATCATCCTGCGATACCGGGAGCCTGACCTGGAGCGTCCGTACAAGACCTTCTCCATCAATCCGATCGTGTTTGTGGTGGTCAGTGGATTTGTTGTGGTTCGAGGTGCCATCTTTGCACCTACGCAGGCTATTGTCATCCTTGCCATCTGGGTTTTGGGCCTTGTTTTCTACAAGGCACGAGAGTACTGGGCTTCACGATAGATTCGGCAGTACTTGTCAAAGCTGCCGCTTATTTGCCGCTCTCAAATTGAATGTATCTAGGAACCAATATGTTGGATGGATAATTTCGTCAAGATTTTAGATAGTTTTATTAGACGACACAATTCTTTATTCAATCACATTAGCAAACCCCGCTGTCAGTAATTGTGCGGCTATCGATTCCGTCCGTCCTCAGTGCATCATAAGAAATGACCACTTTAGACGGGGTAATAGAAAGACTAAGACAAATGTAGCGCAAGACTTGTCATGATTTTCTTAATCCTTATTCGCCCCTCATC
This sequence comes from Fusarium heterosporum, assembly GCA_013396295.1. Lineage (NCBI taxonomy): Eukaryota > Fungi > Ascomycota > Sordariomycetes > Hypocreales > Nectriaceae > Fusarium > Fusarium heterosporum. Next base: position 16,271 of record JAAGWQ010000099.1, on the reverse strand, counting down.
TTACACCGTCGTATCTTCTGAAACCCTCCAGTACGTGTGTGGTCATCCCCGTTCACGCAATGGCTGTTGAAATGGCATCATCGGAACTAACAATTACTTCACCACCCCAGCCCGATAAGACAAAGCACTTGGATTGGAAATCAACCGCGAGGTCTATCGGAAGCATGTTCCCTAGAATGAATCGTTGCAGAGATGAATGAACAAGCCCACAAAATCACTATTGATGTGCTTTCTAGGTAACCTGACGACTTGCGATTTGCCAAGATGACATCGAATTCTTATCAACGAGGGATCAGCATAAAATAACGCAGCCCCCAATTGAAGGATGCTGCATGCAAGCGATTGTGCATGTTCCAATATGTCACAATTATCGAGGAAGTGGTATCATTGGTACTCACCAACAGATACACCTGAAGAAAGGAAACTCATCCTTAAGCTTGACCTGCTGTTGGTTCCGTACGCATTTATTCTCTACTGGGTAAAATATGTGGACCAGACCAATATCAGTGAGTCTGATCAGTGACTAGAACCGGAGATTTCCTAACAAGTATAGACAATGCCTATGTGTCGGGCATGGCAGAAGAGCTGGGCTTCCACGGCAATGAGTTAGTTCAATTCCAGACAATCTTTGTTGTTGGGAATGTCGTTGGCCTTTTGCCCTTTATTTATCTCTTCCCTCGCGTACCAATGCACATTCTTGTCCCTAGTCTCGATCTAGGTAAGTTGCTCCTATCGCTGGAGATATCCTCTACTCACATGCTCAGGATGGGGCATCTTTACCTTGCTGCAGTACCGTGCTACCAGCTACGCCGAAATTATGGCCTATCGCTTCATGGTGTCCATATTCGAGGCATCCTACTTTCCTGGTGTTCACTTCGTCTTGGGCAGTTGGTATCGATCAGACGAGATTGGCCGAAGAGGTGGTATCTTCTATGTCGGTCTCACCCTTGGGACTATGACAGCCGGCTTGTTACAAGGTGCAGCGACACAATATCTCGACGGGCACAACGGTCTACCTGGTTGGCGATGGAACTTCATCATCAACGCAATCATCACACTCCCTCTCGCATTTATCGGATATTTCCTCTGGCCTGGAACACCTGATAAACCAAATCGGCTGGTGATGAAAAAGTCTGAGATCGTCCTTGCCAAAGAACGCCTTGAGCGCACAGGCTCGAAAGTCAAAAGTACGCCATTTTCTTGGTCTTTGCTCCGACGCATCTTCACGAGCTGGCAATTCTACCTGCTCGTCTTCTGGGATATCTTGTTTTTCAACACAAGCGCCAACACCGCTGCTTTCCTCCTCTGGATAAAGAGTCTAGACCGCTACAACATTACCAAGGTGAATCAACTCGGCGCTATAAGTCCAGCTCTTGGAATATTCTTTGTTCTGTTCATCAACTTCAGCGCGGATCTCTGGATCGGAAGACCTGCGGCTATCACAGTGGCTTCGACGATCAATTTCTCCGGTCTTGTCATCCTTGCAATTTGGAATGTCCCCGAGGCTGCGAAATGGTATGCCTATAGCGTGGGATACTCTGCTGTTGCTGTTTCGTCTGTGCTTTATGGTTGGGCAAATACCATTCTCAGACATAACAATGAGGAGCGAGCCTTGACGCTTATCCTCATGACCGCAATCGCCACATCGACGCAGGCTTGGATACCGCTTCTTGTATACCCTACTGTTGAAGCACCGCGGTTTCCCAAGGGTTACGTTTATTCTGCTGTCATGGTTGTCATTTTAGTGGCTATGACTCAAGTTATTCGAATTGTTTATGGAAGTCACGGGTAAGTTTGGAGAAAACTGTATTGTGGAAAACAGCTAACAATCCGAAGGGAAAAGGTTCAGCCAGCTACTCAGGATCTCCAAGATGTTAGCGATGATTATGAGATCCAAACGCCGCATGGACCAACTATTGATAAGGATATTGGGAAGCACATACAACCCTCAACTGTAGCTGTCTAGATTGGTAGTGACAGCACCAAGCAATCATCTCTCACAAGCCGTAGAGATGAAATCAGGTATTCTCCCAGAGCTTGTCTTGGGCGCATGCCATGGTGTCTCAGATGCAGATTATACATAATACAAAATTGCGACATAACCCAAGAATCTATGACATCACGAAATTCTGCTAATATTTCGAGTTTATGTAGATTTGATGTCACTAGTCTAGATGTTTCATGTGAACGTGCGTAAGTTAGAAAAGCAATGCCTAATTGAATACAGAACCGTGTTTCTACCAGTCGCATGCATGATATCTTTCTTCCTGGCCAATCAGCATTTTATTTATCCCTGTCTCATAGAATTGTGCCTTACTGAGAGCCGTACGCGCTCAGCTGAGGCGGTGCTTTTTTTGACCAGGGTTAATTGGACTTTCCACTCGCAGCCTGATTTTCTTCTCTCCCTTCACATTCTCCATCCCGAGCCTCGAGTTCATTAAAACATACTCAATATGATCCAGAATGTGAAAGAACCACCAGCAGGTGAAACGGGACGGAAGAGGGGCTTCGAATGGGACGACCTGGTCGAAAACAAGCGCGTCTGTAACGAAGCCGCACCACAGCACGACTCGCATGAGGCTCACCGACTGGAGTTGGCAGCTGACACATGCTTCGGAGCAGTGAGTATGAAGACATCCCTCTCAGCCCATCGGTGCTAACGGTTTAGGTACTGGTACGGACGGCTTCCGATGATCCTCTGCCAGAACTGAACGGCTCGTTACTCGAAGTTCGGGTGACGGGCAATATGGTCAAATTCTACAACGATGATGGCAAGCTCACTGATCTTTTGGTTTCTGATGGTCTCGCCTCACTCTCTACACACTTTCTCGTTCGAATGACTGCCTCCTTCGTGTCAGATCCTTCTGAAGACAAAGACGGTTCAGAGGCCAAAGGTAGCATAGCCAAGGGCAGTAAGGCCAAGAAACGGACCGGATTTGACAACGGGAGACCTGCACGGATCGTTGTCTATGGTATGTCAAAGGATGCGGTTGCGGTTGGAGCCCATCTTTCCGAAGCCCAGTTGTATCTCCAACACCCAAGTCCAGATGAGTACGACCATAGCAGCCAGTACCACAACCCCCATCTTCTACTTCGGCCGGGTGCATCAATGCCTCGAATCCAGGATCTGAAACTTCAGCGTGAAGAGGAGAAGCCAATTCAATCCAGCGTTACAGTTCTTGATGAAGTTTCCAAGGGAAGGATTTGGAGAATACTCGACTCGGCTACTGGCGGGGATGTTAGCTCTCAAGTAGCATGCAGTACCAGGCTACGATCCACTCTCCGAGAGTATGTACCTTGGGCCTCTGGCCGAATGGATGCTATACGATTTACACTACTAATAAGTCGATAGGCATCAGCTCGTGGCGCTAGAGATGATGATCGAGAAGGAATGTGGCTTGACGGAGAATCTCAAGTTTCCAACATTGTGGGAACCAATAGCCAATGACCAAAGACAGAGGTACGATACTAGCATGAACGTAACTTCAGGTATCCTAAGTTATTTAGGTATAGGAACAAAATTACTGGGCGAGTCAAACTACGCCCTGAGAGTCTTCCAGGAGGCATCCTGGCAGATGTAAGTCTCTAGACTGTGGACTGGTAGAATGAGCTGACCCTTGAAAGGAAATGGGATTGGGCAAAACCTTGACTACCATTGCCCTGATTTGTTGGTATCTTGACGTGAGGGACACGGGCAAGATCACTGTTTTAAGGCCAGGCAGTGCCACCTTGGTCATCGTACCAAAGTCTAGTAAGTTTGGGAGACTCTGTCGAATCTCGGTTCAGTTTGAAATGGCTAACCTGATAGTTATTCTTGGTTGGGAGGCACAAATCGACAAGTATGTATTACTAAGGCTGTCTCTCAATACCTTTCTAGATGGCTGATCGTATCCAGGCATACTTTCGATGGGATGATCAAGTACATCACCTACCATGGGTCCGCCAGAGATGACCAGATTGCGAAGTTGTCAGAATACGATGTCATTCTTACGACATACGAAACGCTTCGTCAAGACTTTGCATCAAAAGACCGGAGACAAACCTTATACTCACACAAGTGGCATAGGATAATCCTTGACGAAGGTATGTGATCAGCCCGGGAAATTGTGGTTCAGTTGGCCTTACATTGATAGCACACCGCATACGGTCACGCTCTTCACAAATTTATGAAGCTTCCATCGCCATCTCGAAGCTGTCGCAAGTCCGGTGGTGCCTGACAGGGACTCCCATACACAACTCATTAGACAACTATGGAGCACTGCTCTCATTTCTTCAAGTCCCAAACTTTGACGAAAAGAAAGCATTCGATAGGTTTATCACCGTTCCCTTCACCAAAAACCAATCTCATGCTTTAGATCGCCTCCAAGACCTCGTAAGAGCAACTAGCCTGCGTCGCACAATGATCCACAATGGCGAAAGTCTTGGCCTTCAACCTGTAGTCGAGAATATCAGCTGGGTAGACATGGATTCCGAAAACGCAGAGATGTACAGATTTTTCCAGGAGAAAAGCTTTCAGATCGCAAAGAGGAAGCACATTGCCAAAAAATCGAAGAATAAACTTTTAACTATGACAGGGGACACCAATATCCTCTCGCTTATTCTATTCCTTCGACTTATCTGCAACTATGGGAGAATCCTTCTGCCAGAATCTGCGATCAGGGCTTGGAATGCGAGGGATATGAAGGCAATAGGTGACTGTTTGGATCAGCAATCACGAAATAACTGCTCGCGGTGTCGGTGCAACATCAATCTGGCTCAGCCTAGTGACTATGAGACGTTATCCTGTAGTCACTTGATCTGCTCGACTTGCCAATCCCTCGATCGCGAGGATACTATCAGCGATGATGAATACTCTGGCGAATGCCAGGTTTGCCAAGTGAGCTTTAGTAAAGACGCTATATCATCTAGAACTATATCTTCACCCAAAGTTCAATCGTTAATATCAAATCTTCGCAGTCAGCAACGATTGGGCGACAATGGAAGCTCTGAGAAGAGGTGAGTAGAACATACTCTTTGTCAGTCAAGCTTATCACTAATTCCTCTCGGGGGAAAAGTGTAGTATTCAGTTGTTGGACAAAGATGCTCGATCGTGTATCCCAAGATCTCCATCACGCAGGCTTCATTACAGCGCGAATCGATGGCCAAGCTTCTTTAGAACAACGACGGCAGGCTCTCAAACGCTTCCAAGGAGACCCAAACTGCACTGTGATGCTGGCAACCATAGGGAGTGCTGGTGAGGGGTAAATGATTTGTAAGTATCTAAGTCTCAGCAAAGGCTAATCAAATGAGAAAACAGGATCGACCTCCTCTCTGCATGTAACGTCCACATTCTGGAACCGCAATGGAATCCTATGAACGAGGCACAGGCCATTGGACGTGTACACAGATTCGGCCAGACGCAACAAGTGACAGTTACTAGATACATTGTCAAGAAGTCAATAGAAATCGTACGGGTCAAACATACCCTTCATGTATCAAACTAATCATCATTGGTAGTATATTCAATATGTCCAGATGGAAAAGCTACGGCTTATTAGTCAATCCATCAACGAGGAGAGAATATCGCAGGTGGAAGTTGACGATGAGAGATGGAAGGTAGGTCATCAAATGGAAGGACCAGTTGCATTTCTGACACGAAACGCTAGAAACTTCAGGAGACACTTACAACTGGCATGCATCCACATGACCTTAGCTCACTATAAACCCTTAGATACTACACTTTAACATGAACAAAGCATTATGTTCCAGTAGGCTCCAAACCCGCGTTGGAGGGTCTTATCCATAATAAGATCGAAAGTAATAGACAGGAAGTATGTAGCAACCTCTTTAGGCCAGGTACAAATGTTTCATAGTTTTTCCTCAAAACGGTTCGTTAAGTAACCACAACGCGTACGAAAGCCGTCTGTAATAAGTATAGCAAAGATGACATCCTTATGACCACGTAAAGTTTCAAGGATCGAATACACTTTTTTCTCGTAAGACAATAATAAGGCCCAGGCATTACAGATCAATATCAAATGGCAAGATTTTCAAAAAGCAAAGCCTTATAGCTTAGAATCTTACACAATAAGAATGCATTTGTTTATTGATCTAGCAATACAGGTTTGTTGTCATTATTTCTTATAGCGTCCGCTGCCTCCCTTACAAGATCGTCCCATGAAATATTGAGCCACTTTTGAATATTCGGCCCCGCTCGAGTTGAAATCACCGCATTGCGACAGCTGGGGGCGCGGATATTGCATTCCGGATCCGCACCTTGATATAGAAGAAGTCGTATGAACCTGGCAGACTCTAGTGTCTTCTTAGTAGAGGCCAGAACAATGGGAGGGCCCTCCTTCGCTCCACCTTTGCTATTTCGGCATTTAAGAGGGCAATCCACCGGAGCTCCATGCTCAATTAGCCATCTGGCCAGCCTTGTAGAGCAGGTTGTTCTCGCCAGCTCGCACAGCGCGTCGTAAAGACCTTCCTGCGAAACATTGATTTTTTCAAATATTTCGTCCCATAACCTGATAAGCAAAGATTCCCTAGAGTAAATATTCTTCATCGGTGAAATCAAGCCATCGCTCAATAGTGTGACTTCTCCAACATTGACCTTTCTGATTAGCCAATCTTTTGTTTGGAGAAATAAAGATTCAGGATCACTCTGTCCCATAAGTGTCATCCAGCATTGGTAAAATCCAACAGTTGCGAAACTACTGGATAATTGCAACCACGTCAGCGCCACCTGATTTTCGCTTTCGAACGCCCCTCGTAAAAATTCGGCCATCAAACGCCAGTTTCCTCTCATTTCCGGCTCAAGTAGCTCGATAGCCCCTCGATTGCCCCACGAGCCTACCTCCGCTGCAACTTCCAACATCTCGCCTGTCGAGAGTTTTTGAAAAGTCGCATTCCAATATTTGTTTGGTATAGCTTCGTTAGCTCTGATAAGGGCTTTCAGCACAAGGAATGTCTCAGCGTTGTCGGTATCTACATCAATGGCCGACTCAAGAGACCCTTCGACTCTATGTGCGTTGTCCAGGTGACGATCCCGCATCTGACGGGATATAAAACCGATAACCTGGTACTCGCAATTGTCGAATTCACAAGTCCATGGACGGTCGTGAGTTTTGGAGTGTGTTTTTCTTTCTTTGCGAGATCGAAAGCCTAGCCGTTGGTAGTTGCAGCCCACAAAATTGCACTTGAAAGGTTGCCCATAATGTGAGTGTATGTTCTCACAATGGCATGGCGTTTGATGGGTCGGATGTATGCAATATAGCTCCTCCATTATTTTGTGTATCAAGCCAGTAGTGTCTCGAATTTGCAAGGGATCCGAGGCTTGCCAGCCATCTGATTGTAGATTGTCAGCTTCAGGATCTCAGATTGATCTTGTTTTTGTCTTGACAAAGACTAGCCAGTCGACTTACCATTTCCAATCTCAAACAGACGCGAGCTAGCTTCTACATGAAACTGTAGTTCATTACACACCAAGTCATAAGCGCTCTGATCTTCTGATGTCTGCAGAGGCTCCAAGACAGAATATTCGATCCGACTGTCAGATTGAAGGAACTCTGTGTTGATCCTCATTCCCAACAAGCTAATTAGAGCAATGAGAGGCACCAAACTTTCCTCTTTTTGTGGCTTCGATGCCGTTTTGAGGTATATCAGAACTAAGTAGGACCAGTTATCTGACGCAAAGTGATGGAGTCGGTATATGCCGTCAATCACGTTCTGCCTGAATAACTCAGCATCGATCTTGTCGTGATGATGTTGACACAGGTACGTGATACAGCATTTGGCTAGGCTGAGTACACATCCACCGGGATCAAGGTGGTTCTCAATCGAGGGACTGAAGAAATACCTGCAGCCATGTTAGAGGGAACCGGGCGACCCATCTGGGCAAACATACTCTTTGGCTGTGAAGTGAATCAGATGAAGCTTCCCATCAATTTCTTCCACAATTGGGCCACAAAGATGACACAGATTCAACTGAGTAATCCCTTTGAGGTCTTGATCTAGATCCCCAATCTTCACGACAAGGGCTTGCTCAAGTTCTCTGATGGTCAATGGTGAAGGTGAACACCCGATCCACCCCAAAGCTTTGCGAGCTTTCTCGCGTACAGCCTCATTGGGAAGACTGTTGTTTATACGGGTGAATATCCTTCCGTATCTAGTATGCGGTTAGTTAAGGTGAACTGAACGCAAACGGGGCAAAAGCTAAGACACACGCAGCGTTGAGGTCCTTTGGAAGGATGTTGAGGTCTTGCCGTATTTCTGCAATAGAATGCAAATAATCCAAACCCCTCAATACTAAATGAGCATACAAAAACATTCCTGGTATCAGTCAGCCTATAGGACACTCCAGTTCCACCTCATAGAGCGTTACCTTCTGCCTTTTGAGCGACGCCACCGATCAAAGCTGTGATTTCATCGGAGTCTTGTCTATTGAAAGAACGATCTCTTAGCCAATCTTGACACCGTCTTTTAGTATATACGTGAATACTGTTTGCATTGTGAGTGTCGACACAAATAGCCTTTGACCGTTTCTCTAGTATAGCCTTGATATTATCCTCTAATCGACTGCTAATGAGAAGACGGGCTCCATTGCAATCATCAGTGACCTTTATCATCTGGCGGAGGAGTGAAACTCTCTCAATTTCACCAATCTCATCTAAACCATCAATAATGATCAGAACATGACCGTTACCCTCAATCAACTTGATGAAGAGATCGACGGCGGCTGCGAGATTGTGTTCGAGGGTGTCTCGACTGATTTGACGAACCATGTCTTGAAGTGCTGGACTATTGCGTGCAAGCTGGAAGACAAAAGAGTTGATAACAGAATTCACAGAGATGTTCTTCTGCTCGTGCGATAGGAAGGCGAATACCGTGTTGCCATGGCTTCTTGCCTCCTTGATGGTGTAAGCGGAAAGGTACGTTTTTCCTTCATCGAAGATGATTGGTGAGTAGACTTTTTTCTAGACAAGAATATCAGGGAGGATACTTACCGGCCCCAGGTATACCACAGACCCAGATAATCTTTTCAGATCCAGGCAAGACCCTGAACCACCTCCTCATGTCTTCGTTTTCAATCAGCCAGTCTCCAGTACCATCACATACGCGATTAAGAAGATGGCCAAGTTTCTGTCCATAGAAGACTGGCCTAATAGCTGTTTCCAAAGCCTCGTATTCTTGTCGTCTGTCAGATTCCTCCAGCTTCGCAAAGCTTTTGATGGCATGCTGTCGGGCCTCGGAGGCCTCTTGTATGTCTTGGAGACGAACTTCGTTTCGTAGGTATCCGGTGTGCTCTTCTAGTCTTTCAATGACCCCCTCAATTTCCTCTTTTCGTTTGGGCCATAAGGCTTCAAAGAAGACCTTCAAACCTTTCGTGGGAAAAATGATATGAGTAGCTGCTCGCTGAACGATGAGCTGAGCACATACCTGTCATGCCAAAGAACTTGAGAGATACAAGATAAAAGTCCAGCATGTCCTGGAAAAGTAGCGCAAGAACTTGATTGACGTGGCGCTTGTTACCAAACAACTTTACCGCATGGTCAAATTCTGGAAGGAGTATGCCCAACTTTTCAGTTACGCCAATCAGGGCATCAAGAGATTTTGTGGTGTTGCTAGTCCATAGAATGAGTAATTTGATCGGGCCCCAGATAAGGGCCAAGATATCAGGCTTGACTTGGACAAAGGTATCAATTACACCTGCGTAAGTATTCATACGCTCCAAGAATACTCCGATTCTTGCCAGATTCGTGAGACGACCGGCACGTCCTTGGGTCTGCTGTAGCTGATCTGTGAGGTCGTAGACTTGGTCGATGGAAGTTGTGGCGAGGATCTCCGTGTATAGAGCTGGATTGTTCAGGCCTGTCTTGAACTCGCGAATGGCCTTGTTGAAAGCCGCTTGGGCCGGATCTGGGAGCGACATCCCTAAAAGAGAAGCGATTTGGTCGAGGATAGTGTTTCTGGTAAGTTGAGGCTTTCTGCGGGGGTTGAAAATGAAAGCTGAAGAAAGATCAGGCTGTGCAATTCAGCCCAATAGTGAGCCTAGCCATGGTGACATCAACATGCACTATCCATGGCCAGTCGTCCCAGCCACAAGGCTCCAGGCAGAAGCACCAACGAGATATCTGGTATTTTAATTTGTGGCCTCAGGCAGAGTTACAGAAATTTGTAAGGGACTAGATAAATTGTCCTAAAATTCGTCCCAAATTTGCCCAAGCTCTGCCGTCGCCCACTCTGAAGCGAATGTTTATTGTACCTAGGCTAGGGCTGATAGAGTATCCGGGTGAGCCAGTGAGAAGTTGAAGGCGAAAACTTTGTTGTCTTGACCAGCGATGTCATTTATGTGTAAGCTCCTGAGGTATAGGGCTTTTATTGTGTTGAAAATCATGTTATTTGACATTGATCTTTGAAGCCTGGACCTTATTCTTATTTTTCATATTAGATGTCATTTATCTTGGAAAGGGAATTCGTGAAATCTACCAAATTCAATAGATCAACTTCTAGAGCATTACATCAGTAAGGAGGTAGTAGAAACATTTTAGCGAATGCCCAATTACAATTTTAGACGGAACATCCTAATTTACAGAGTCACACTCGACATTTGACTGCTCTCTCCGCGGCTCAACGTCTTTCTCCTTTTCCTGGGGTCCAAAGTTGTCGAATAGCAGATCAAGAAATGTTTGCCCCATGTCCACAAGCGAATGCCGATCTCCATACTAAGGATCCAACGGTTCTGGATCTTGAACTCAAATAACCCTTGTTATGTAGCAATGGGTTAATGTTTCATCCTGTGAGACGTTGAGGTAGTATCCAATTGAGATAGTAGCGTGGCATCGTAAACTTAGTTCCAGCAGGGAGATTTTGCTTTTTCCCCTTTTGTCCATTAGGGAGGATTACAAAACCGGGCGCAATCCGCCATTGTTTCTTCTTCCGTTTGATCAATAATTATTACTCTTCAAAATGTCCAACTTCAAAGTTCTTATTGTCGGTGCAGGGCCGACTGGTCTTCTTGCTGCCCTTGCGCTGCAAAGAGCAGGGATTGAATTTGTCATCTTGGAAAGACGCAAAGAAGCTGACCTAAACTGGGGAGCGTCGGTCTGTCTCTGGCCTCAGAGCGCCCGGATTCTAGACCAACTGGGCCTTCTCCAGCAGGCTCTTGACCTCCGGCTTCCCATGAAAAAGAAATGCAACCTCAAGCGCGACGGCAGCGTCATGGGATGGAGCAACATGATTGAGAATATTGGCCACTAGTAGGTTATCCGTCGACTGCTGCATGCAATTCTGACTCTTGATTAGCCACGGTCACGAATGGATGCTTTTCCAACGCGGTGATTTAATCAACCTGCTCAAAAACGACCTCTCCGATATAAAGAACCAGCTTCTCGTCGACAAACAAGTGTCGTCAATGATCTCGAACCCCGATGGAGTGGAAGTGACCTGTGCAGATGGTACCACATACAGCGGAGACATCCTCGTCGGCGCAGACGGTATCAACAGCACAACACGTTCCTTCGTTAACGAAACTGAGTCCAAAGAGAGTAACACCAACGAAGACTTTACCACCACATTCTACGGGTTTTATGGTCACGGCACCACTGTATCGACAGAATTAGAAGCAGAAGTTGACTACGAGACACATTCCAACGGTTTTAGCTCGCAACTTATCATGCCGTCGCACGAGAAATATTTCTTCACGATCTATCTTAAACTCGATCAACCTACCAAAGGACGCTACTGGATCACCGATGAACAAGCCGATCAGCTTGCAAAGAAGTATGAGGATATTTATTTGGCTCCTGGCGTTACTTTCAAGGAGGTCTGGGCAGCGAAGAACTGGACACATACCGCTCCATTCGAAGAGGGTGTTGCGAAGACGTGGTTCAAAGATCGGGTGGTCCTCACCGGGGACTCTGTTCACAAGATGACACCGAACATTGGATTCGGCCTCAACACAGGATGGCAATCCACCGTCGTGCTCATCAATCTTCTCCGAAACCTTCTTCTCGAGACTCCAAGCCCAGACATCAAAGACCTCACCAAGATATTCACAGAGTATCAAAAGATACGCCAGGGCCACGTTACGAAGGACGTAGATTTAGCTGGAACGTCGACTCGATCCGTCATGTGGGACAACTTTCTATGGAAGTTCTTGGATCAGTACATTTTGCCTCATGTCAATGGCGACACTATCTTGGCGAAGCACATGTGTTGCCCTACGGTTCAGAAGGCGGTAACGCTCAATTTTCTTCCTGAACCGAATTTCAAGGAAGGGGAGTTGAAATGGGCCAACAAACCGGTCGTTGTCTAGAGAATACTCTTGCTATGCCGGGTATCTGAAACGAAAGAATGTAGCATCTTTTCTGTTAATACGTTGTCTACAAACTTAATGCATTTAAGTGTTTGTTATACCAAGTAGCACTATGGCCCATACTCGCCGTGCATCAACGGCCCCTTCTCGACATCCGAACCTTACTTATAGTTAGCGTGATGTAGATTAATTTATTCTTTTCTCATCTCTCGACTAGTCTGTAGTCGGAAAGTCTCAATGTTTTAGATCAACTTCTTCTACAGGGGCAGCGCAATGTGACGGGAGGGAAGAATAATCGGTCAAGTTATAGGGCTTGAACACCCCTTCACAGGGGCCAATCTCCATCCATGCAATGGTCAAAAACAAGGCTCAATCAGGTTCTTAGACTTGTCTTTTTCTGGGGACCTGGTCGATCGCAACCCCGCCCTTGCTGGGGAAATAAACTCCCTATCCCACGATACGGTCTCGCTATCTCCATCATAATTTCCCATCGACCAAGCGGCTATCACATAATGAAGCCAAAACTCATTCCCTCCAAGCGAAATGCCAAGTATTCAAGCTATGACTATCTCGAGAGTCAGGATAATTTGGAGATGCGCCATCGTCCTCAACATCATCCTTCTCCACCATTGCTTCATAGCCAGACTGAAGTATCCAGCGTCAGCGACAGCAACATCACTGTCGAGACCAGTACCCCACCTCGCTCACGGAGGATAGGTATTGGGACTTGGGTCGTCATTGTCATATCTTTCTTGGTCCTTATCGCCTCTATTACCTTCTTATCGTGGCTTTGGTTCGTGGATCGTGGGAACGAGTTTTGGCGCTATCTGGTGCTCGGCGGAAAGTCGACACAGTCCATTACTCTGATGGGAGTGTTGATCAGATGGGCCGTTGGGTCGCTGGCTGCTATCGAAAGTTCTATGGCGGCATCCATCGCTGTGGAGCGTTGTGGAATTCCAAAGTCTACGCTCGCCGAGGTCTCGATCGCTCGCTTTACAAATAATGGGCCTAGTTCGTTGAAGAAGCTCTTGCCGGGAACCACATTTCAAGGCTGGGTGCGAGTCTTGCCAAGTATTCTTGTTTTGCTTGTGGCAACTTCTCAATTCTCCTCGACTCTTCTTGTCGCAGATCTTCAACCTTTCCAACTGAGCTCTTTCAGTCAAGGTATAAGTTACGCATTTGCCTTGAAGCTCGAATCTAGTTCTGTGTCTCAACCCGATACGCAGAGTCATATGGAACATCGTTACTGGACAAAACGACCGGTGCAGTTTGAGATATTTGCCGAATATTCAGAACCAGGCCATATCGCAGCTAGTATCGACGACACGGGGCCTACCTTGAGCCACAGACCTACCATTGTCAACGCAAGGTTCAATTGGCAAGATGACAAAGAGTTTCCTTTACACATAGATATGAATGTCACGGCCAGGATGAATGTCACGTCCGGCATATACGATGTGCAACTACTTGAATCGTTTGTCGAAGAGAACGGATATCGTGATAATGATTTTCATGGTCGTTTCATTTGCCCGTTGCCCGAGGATAGGTCAGATGTGCCGAGGAATAATTGGCTTCTTTGCGAAGTTAAATCAATCAACGGGTGATTTAGTCTCATCTCGCCACTAGACAATGTCACGGCGGCATACATGTCCAGAGAAAGCCCTCGGTTGCTAATCAACATATCACCAGACCGAGGTTATGGGCTAACATCAGCCATGTTAGAGAGTGCTTCGTGGGAACACATCAACTCAAGCTCATCTGGTCCTTGGCTTCGGCAATGGAGTAGGTCAAAGCGAAAGGATGGAAAGGCGACGCCAGACTGGCATAATCAGTTGACAGTTTGTTTCAATGCCATCAACCCGAGCACGTAAGGAGAAGAATGACTTTTGTATCGCACGAGGTCGCTAATGGTGTACAGTGTGACACATTTCAATATTACAGCATCCACGGCCTTTAATCACTCCGAGCCAAGGATTCAATACCACCAGGATACTGACATGTATGACACTCTGGCAATATGCAACCAACTTGATGCAATAAGCGATAAAGAAAAGGAAGATGTGTCCAATCGGGAGATTCTTACTATTTCGAAAGAAGATTGGAATGATTCCCTAAAGAAACGTACTGGCAACCCTGACGGGTATGGCTCAAACTGGATGGACGACTTCATTTCCTATTCCTGTCTGGCCATATGTCCTACGTGCCCGATGTATCTGAAACAGTGGGAAGCCACATCAGACCCTCTTTGGAATATTTTCAACGATGTTCTGAACTCGACTGACTCTCCAGCTCTTGCAGTGCAAGCCTTGAGCTTCATGGTCATCAGGATGTTATACTATGACTACTTCCCATTATACACCGAGGCGCCCGAACCAGCATCAATAACTACCTTTGAAGTGGCAAGAGCGCCACAACAATACTGGGGGCTGATTTCTGTGATAGCTGTTGTCGTCGGAAATGCCCTCGTATTCCTCGTCGTCCTCTTTCTTTTCCTTCGCAAGACAGAATCGAGTTTTCTCGACAATGCATGGCACATCATCGCGCAGATCTCACAAAGCGAGGACGTCAAGCCACTGCTCGAGAGGGCAAAGCTCGCGTCGGATAAAGATATTGACGATTGGTTACGTGATCATGAACCAGCTAAGGGCACGATGGGAAGTGTGAAAGAATTCTTCAATGATATCGGTCGGATGCTTAGCCAGAGGGAGCCTCAGGAGAGGTTGATAGTTCGAAACGGGACCTTTTCTAAACTCGATCCAAACTAGGGCCATGAAAGGGGACATCTTTAGCCGGATAAGAGTTTTGGTGAGTCTCGTTTACAAATACTTTTGGTCAGTAAGCCAAAGGTCCGAGGACTTCCGGCCGGAGTCCGGATTTCTAACACTACTCACCATGGCTATAAAGGACGGATTGTGCAACTCTTTTAAAACTCAATCACTAAAGCAACAACACTCTCTACATTCTACAGAATTGTATTTCACTATCAACAACGAGTTTCTGGACACTTCCCATTCCCGATCATGACCTCACCCCAGTATGCCACAGATCAGCCAGTAGGCTTCTCCAACCACATTGAAAAAGTTGCAATCGTCGGTGTACGTAGCATCCAACTGGTGAATTCAGTTGATAACTAACGTTTCATAGGCTGGTGGTCGCCAAGGTGCACATATGACACAGCAGCTGCTGAAGACCGGAAAACATATTATCACTGCCCTGACTCGTCACGACAGTACCTCGAAGCTTCCCGAAGGCGTCAACATTACGACAGTCAACTATGAATATGAAGAGTCTATTGCATCCGCGCTCGAGGGTCAACAGCTCCTCATCATCACTCTCGCCAATGGCGTGGACGCAGAAGTTCATCATCGTATCGTCCGCGCTGCTGGAAGAGCAGGAGTTCGTTACATTGTACCCAACATATACGCAGCAAACATTGTGGTAGAGAACAAGGGCGCTGTCGATGATTTCTTCCCTGCCTCCAGGCTAAGAGACCTGCTCACCGAAATTGAGAGAGTGGGTGTGAGCTCTTGGACAGTCCTTATCGGAAGCGTTTGGTTCGACTACAGTTTCCCCGCTGGACTTTTCTTTATGGGTTTCGATTTGAACAATCGCCAGGTGACTCTATTCGACGAAGGCGAAGCGAAGATCAACACTAGCACCTGGACTCAATACGGGCGTGGTGCGGCTGCTCTCGCTAGCCTCAAAGTACTGCCCAACGATGAGAACGATACCTCGCCTACTCTTTCCCAGTTTCAAAATAAGCCACTTTATCTGTCCAGCTTTTACGTCAGCCAAAAGGATATCCTGGCAAGCGTGCAGAGAGTCACCAACACGACAGACACTGACTGGGACATCAAGTACGAGAATACTAGGGATCGAATGGACAAGGGTAAAGCGCAAGCAGCCTCAGGCGAAAATATGAACGAGTAATAAGTTTGCACAAGACCGCGAAAGTCGCCTGAGGCTGCTTGCGCTT